>CAUYLG010057699.1:0-81776 GCA_963573385.1 Cacajao melanocephalus | reverse complement strand
CGCTGGGCGCAGCTCTCCCTTTGTCCCTCTCTCCGCCCGCTCGAGTTGCCCGTAGACCCCAATAAACCTGGACTCGGCCTTCGGCTCTCAGAGTGTTACTTGGGACTAGACAACCGGGAAAGGACGACAGAAGGGGGGTCGTACATTCGGGGGGGTCACACACTTTAGAACAATGCCTTTTTGTTCATGTGGCTTTAGTAATCTTTTGGAAATAAAGACAGCTTTAAAGATAATTGGTAAAATAAAAATGCCTTCAAAATTTCGACATTTGGCCTAAATTAAGGTAAAATATCAAATTTGCTAAATGCTTTAAGGTCATAAACTGCTTCTCTGACTTTTGAAAATTGTCCAATTTACCTACTTTGGAACATTAAATTCCAGATAAGGCCTGGGGACATGTGGAGTAAAATTGCTTACCAGGTTTTTCACCAAAAATAAAATTTCCTGAGCATTAACATTGTAACATGTAATTAAGACTTCTAAAAATACAGTTTTACATACAAGGTGTGTAAGAAAATAACATGTGTTTTTGTTAAAAAAAATTATAAGAGGGTATGGGAATATGATTTTTGTTAAAGGAAATGTAATTTTTCTAGTTCAGAGGGTTTTAAAGATAATCTTACCCTAAAAGAGTAATAGGACAATACTTAAGGCTTAAGCAAATTAAAGAGGGTTCATGAATAATTGTTCTTGCAAAAAAAAAAAAAGTCCTGTGGGTAGAATAAGCAAGTTGGCTAAGATTTAATGGTGATTAATTTTTTCCCATAGATTAAGCATTAAAATAAAAGCACATGGAGGTACAACCAGAATCTGGGCCCATGTGTCCAAGTAACAGGGTTTTCTTAGAAAATTAGTTTGCTGGTTAATAAAAAAATTGTAAAGCATTCTAAAAAAAGTTTACAAAAATCTTACCTTATGGTCAAACTAATTAAAACTGCATAGATTTTAAAATTTTATTTTAAAATTAGCAGTCAGGTGTGGTGGCTCACACCTGTAACCCAGCACATTGGGAGGCCAAAGTGGGCGGATCATGAGGTCAGGATTTTGAGACCAGCCTGACCAACATGATGAAACCCTGTCTCTATCAACAATATAAAAAATTAGCTGGGTTGGTGACACAGACCTATAATCCCAGCTACTTGGGAGGCTGAGATGGAAGAATTGCTTGAACGTAGGAGGCAGAGGTTTCAGTGAGCCAAGATCATGCTACTGCATTCCAGCCTGGGCAATAGAGTGAGAGTTCATCTCAAAAACAAACAAACAAACAAACAAACAAAAAACTAGCTTTAGTATCTAAGATGGACTAATGTAAACATAAAATTTGGTTTCCTCTTTAAAAAAAAATATTTTAATGAAACTAAGAAACAATGAAAGATTTTTGTTTGCATTTTAAGTATATTATTAAAAAAGTGGGGATGGGAGAGAGAAGAGACAGATTGAGTTAGCCTTATGCTATCTTATTGGGTCTTGTTTGGAAAACTGTGTCTTCTATCTAGCAGAGTTCTATCTATCTATCTCTTTTAAAATTTTTGAGTTATCATTTTGGCTAAATAAATGAGTTATGGTGACCTGAGACTCTATTTTATGATATCCAGTGTTTTAAACCTTTGATACTTGATAAACTTTCCATGATAAAATTCTAAGTTATTAAAATAATCATAACAATTATGTCCCTTATGTCCAAAAGGACATATTCATCTTATTTAATGTATTAAATGATGCAAGAAACTGCCAAATATAAATATTCAATATCAAACACAACAGGAGTTAACTGAATGGACTAAACTAATAGGAATCTGAAGTAATCTTTTTTTTTTTTTTTCACTTTTTTCTTAAAACATTGCTGATCCTTTTTGTTTTCCAGAGTCAAGAAGACTTTTCTTTTGAGCTATATACAGCTTTTGACAATTGAGTAAAACATACTCCTGTGAATAAAATTTGGAGCACATTTTTTTCTCTCTACCTGATTTCTCCAGAATTTGGAAACTATTTGTGAGTATTCTTCACTTATGGCAATATAGTTATTTGCATAAGTGCATTAAGAATGTTTTCTTTTGAAGAAACTGGTTGTTTCACCAAGGCTTTTCCTGGAATGGCATGCTTTCCTTTAAGGAATCAAACTTGACTTATAGAGCCAATAAAAACCCCTGGGAAAACTGGCCTCATACCTTGTCTACACAATTCCCGTACAGGAATTCTTGTAACCACCCAAGGGGTTCATCTTGCCCGCTGTCTAGACAGAGCCGATTTATCAAGACAGGGACATTTCAATAGAGAAAGAGTAATTCATGCAGAGCCAGCTGTGCTAGAGACTGGAGTTTTATTATTATTCAAATCAGTCTCCCTGAGCATTTGGGGAGCAGAGTTTTTAAGGACAACTTCGTGGATCGGGGAAGCCAGTGAGCCAAGAATGCTTATTGGTCAGAGATGAAATCACAGGGAATCAAAGCTGTGTTCTTATGCAGAGTCAGTTCCTGGGTGGGGGCCATAAGATCACTTTTTTATCGATCTGGGTTGTGCCAGCTGATCCATCAAGTGCAGGGTCTGAAAAATGTCTCAACACTGATTTTAGGATCGGTTTAGGGAGGGTCAGAATCCTGTAGTCTCCAGCTGCCTGACTCCTAAACCATAATTTCTAAACTCGTGGCTAATGTCAGTCCTACAGAGGCAATGTAGTCCTCAGGCAACAAGGAGGTTTGCTTTGGGAGAGGATTGTTACCATTTTTGTTTAAACTATAAACTACGTTTCTCCCTTAGTTCAGCCTATATGCAGGAATGAACAAAGACAGCTTGGAGTTAGAAGCAAGATGGAGTTGGTTAAGTTAGGTCTCTTTCACTGTCTCAATCATAATTTTGCAAATGTGGTTTTGTCCTGACCTGTGGTAAGTAAAGAATATCACTTTCTAACAGGCCCAGAAGCCCCAAATTATCTTGGGACTTTGAGAGGAATTTACCCAACTCGAAGGTATTTAAGTGTACAAACCCATGGCTGGGCTCAGCTTAAAACAGTCTTATCTGAAATTCCTTATGGAACAGAGTTCTATCAAAGCCAATTTATAAAACCTATATGATTAATAAATTGTTCTTGATACACTTTATACAAATAATCAGGCCAAGTATAATAAAAGAAATTGATCCTACTATGATTTGTCTTTAGTAAAAATGGAAAACTGGAGAGAAAAAAATTATGTTTTAAAAACTATAGTACACTTGTTAGGTGTTCCTAAGTTTTTATTTTTTTATGCGGTGTAGACAAAATCATAATTTTTTTGTGGGCTACAAGTTCCTAAACTAATGCTCTCAAACCTTTACTTTTAAAGCTGAGAATTGCACTTTTTATCCTAAAACTCATTATTGACCTTATAGGACACAGTCCACTTAAATACTGTACTGAAAAGCGTTAGTATAGATAACAATACTAAAGCTTTTGTTATGTAAGCCTTGGAACCCCAGCCAGGACTGCCTGAGTATGCTCAGACAGTTGCAAAGCAGTTCTACTTTGCTCCTCTTGGGCTCAACACGTACCCTCCCTACAAAAATTTAATTAGTTATAGTTTGTTTTCTATTCTGTACTGTTTGTTTTTCTTTTCTTTCCAATTTAATAGAATGTGTTTAACATTCCATCTTAGACAATGTGATAGTCATGAAGCCTTTGTGTAAGAAAAGAAGAAGAAAAGATAATCTATAATGAAGATCAATAGGTGTTTTCCCTGATGCCCTTCAGTTATTTACTGTCTTTTATAAAACAATGTAGCTAAGGAAAAAAGTTAATCTATAACAGAGAAACAAAGATTACATTTGCCTAGGAGACAGCTACCTGCTTATGTTGACTCAGGTCCCATAATCACATTCCCTTAAGGCTCAGATATTTTAAAGTTCCAACAGCTTGATTTTAAATTACTTATTTTTACGGAGGAAGGATTCTGAGCATAAGACAATGACATTTAAGTGGACTTTTGGCCTAGTTCAAAGGAAAACTGGGCCTGATTCATAAAGAAGGAATATTGAGGATAAAGAAGTGTAGGAAAAAAAAGAATTACCACTATAGGGGTATAACAGACATTTAGACTACAAGGAAGCCTGTTTAATGACCCAAAGTCCTGGAAGGGGTTAGGGGGAGGTGGTAATCAGGGAGAAAAGGCTCATGTTATTGTAGTTGCTTTGGAAATGGGAAGACTATGGATGAAAATGTCAGTAGGATGGGCACCGCAGTTACTCCAGAAGTGATGTCAGGAGGTATGCTAAGAGATGGGAACAGACTGGCTCTAGGATTCACTGATGAGGACTGTCCAAAGACTGATAATTTGTTTGGTGTGATTCACCATCTATAGTTGTTCATCAGACTGATATATCCTGGGCAGTATAGTTACTTAGGAAAGAGAGTTTCTGGTTTGTGTGAACTGACCTGCTCCAGCCCATAAGAGGTGATGAACTGATACTGTTATTGAAATGCCACGGGTTCAATCTAGGTCCCATTACTTGCCACACAGAAAGCTAATCACTGAGATAAAAAGTATTGCCAGGGAAGAAGACTTTAATTGGTTGTTGCAGCCAAGGAGACAGAAGATCATTCTCAAATCTGTCTCTCTGACTGACTAAAATTGGGGGCCTTTATATAGTGGAGGAAGTGATGTAGCTACAGGGGGAGATTGGCTCCAGGATTAGACAGGGATAAGGAAGCAATCATGATGAGTGAAGGATCTGATGCCTCATTGTCTGGATGTGGTGAGCTGATGAGTTTCAGTTCCCAAGGAAGGAACTCAGATGTGACAAATATAAGTTTCAAGTTTTAAGAACCAGGAGCGTCAATTTCTATGTTTATTCAAAAAATCTTAAATATTATTTCTGTGGGACAATTGGGCTGATTTCAACACCTGAATCCATAGCTTCTGATTCTCAACATTTTGTGTGTTCATTATTTTGTTGTTTATTGTTTATCAAGGGGATTTTCTGTATGTAAAAATACTTCTTTGATTGCATTAAATTGATTGTACAATTGATCTTAAGATATTCTATCAATATAATAACAGATTTTGAGAAAATAAAAATACTGTATGACATGAATGTACATTTCTTTTTTACATTAAAAAATACTACATGCTACAGGGTCACAATTAAGGTTTGCATTTAATCCTTTTATGCATTTAAAGTCTGAAGATTCTTCTAGGTCACTTTTTACCATTAACAAACTTGCACAACATCATGGTGACACTGATATCACTAGGATATGATGATTGAGCAAGATTGGGTATGAAGAATGACCCCCTAGGATGACTTTTATATGACTGAATGGAGGATGATGCCTTTCAGCTGCTATATGGAGCCATAGAAAAAGACCAGATTTATGGAACAAGATCATGAGATGAGTTTTGGATATGTGGAAGCATTTTGAAACATTTCTTTGAGAAATTCAAATGGAGTTATCAAATAAACAATTGGGGCCAGATGTGGTAGCTCATGCCTGTAATCGTGTAATTTGGGAGGCTGAGGCAGGTGGATTGCTTGAGCCCAGGGGTTTGAGACCAGCTTGGACAACATGAAAAAACCCTGTCTCCACAAAAAATGCAAAAATTAGCTGGGTGTGGTAGCACACACCTATAGTTTCAGCTACTCAGGAGGCTGAAGTGGGAGAATGGGCCCGGGAGGTGAAGGTTGCAGTGATCTGGGATTGAGTGGCAAGGTCTGTAAATCTGTGAGTTACCTCCATAAGGGTGGGACTTAATATCATAAAATGATATTTTATGAAGATTGGCAGTGGATAGGATTGAAAGTACTAGGGTGTGGATAAGGTTTAGGGGCTAGAAGGATGCTAATCCATGTTATGCAGTGGTGAAACAGTAGATAAAACTATCTCCTGCAAAAACTTGGAAGAAGTATCATATATCTAATAAAGTTTAGCTTTGGATGACAAGATAGAAAAATGGAATATTAGAAGCTTATGTGGGTTTCTATTGGTTGTATTTGCCAGACATTATTAAAAAGAGATGAACTCAAAAAATAATTACTATGTTTGGAATCAGGAATGAAAAGGAGGGGAGAAAGTTCTGAAATTCAGGGATTTATTCTTGAAAGAAGCAATGGATTTTCAACTTCAACTAGAAAAAGCTAATACTAAAAAGGCTTCCTAATAACAAAAGTTGACTAAAACTAAGCTTTGTGTCAAGGGTCAAACTTGCTGATATTAAAACAACTGAATGAAATAAGATGTTTCAGAGTAAGCATCCAGCAAAATTTGTCCAGACCAGTAAATAAATATCTTTAGTGATTCAGAAAAAAGGGATTAAATATGAGGCACTCCCTGTGCAGTTTTATAAACAGCAGATATGCACATTAATTTGTGAGAGAGCATCTTGAATGTAAGAAAGCAAAAAATGTAGTCATTCTGAGTACCCTGTCTAAGGAAGAAAAATAAAAACTAGGGACATAGAACTGACAGGAGTCAGAATATAAGGGGCCTGTTTAAAGGAGTTGATAAACTGGGCATGGTGGCTCACACCTGTAATCCGACTTTGAGCAATCACTCAAGAAGGATTACTTGAGCCCAGGAGTTCAAGACACGCCTGGGCCACATAGGAAGACCCCCATCTGTACAAAAAAAAAAAAAAAAAAATGGCTGGCTGTGGTGGATGCACCTGTAGTTCTAGCTACTTGGGAGGCTGAGGTGGAGGAAAGCTTTAGCCCAGAAGGTGGAGGCTGCAGTGAGCCAAGATCGTGTCACTGTACTCCAGCCTGGGTGATGGGGGAAGACCCTGTCTCTAATAAAAATAAATACATAGGACAGGCATGGTGACTTATGCCTGTAATTCCAGCACTTTGAGAGGCCGAGATGGGTGGGACACCTGAGGTCAGGAGTTTGAGACCAGCCTGGCCAATGTGGTAAAACCCCATCCCTACTGAAAATACAAAATTAGCTGGGAGTGGTGGTACACACCTATAGTTCCAGCTGCTTGGGAGGCTGAAGCAGGAGAATTGCTTGAACCCGGGAGCCAGAGGTTGCAGTGAGCCAAGGTGGCGCTATTGCACTCCAGCCTGGGCAACAAGAGTGAGATTCCATCTCAAAAAAAGGAAAAAATAATAAATACATAAAAAATAAAAAAAATAAAGGAAATGATGTGGCAAAGGAACCACATGGTCAACAAGAAGCCCATGACTAACTGAGTCCTAACAATGACCTTGGGTTGTCAACCTGCTATGGGCAGGAAGTAGCCTGAGAAAACTCAGTACTCAAGGAGGAGCTTCTATCTAATTCCACTTCAAGTGTGGCCAAGGATGGTGATGAAAAAGAAAGAACCTCTCAGAGGGTGAAGACAAGGGTCAAGGTGGCAGTTTCAGAGGCTTCTTCTGTGTTTTTCCCACCAGAAAGGCTCTTGTTTAACAGGTCAGAGAGCCAATGGGAGGCATTTTTTTGAGCTGCTGAGTATAGCCATCCCTATCATACACTTAGGGGCTGGGGATATGAGCAGAGAGTGTGTTTATCTGACTAATGGTGAGATGGACTTGATTTATAACTTCATTTATTCTTTGGTCTCCATATGCTTCCATGCTAAAATGCGGTAGGCATGATGGCATTTTGGTTCCCTACCTGTGTCAGCTCAGACTCTATATCTCACAGACATGGGTATTCCTTCTGCTCTGTGAACAGTTATTCTGAAAAACAGCCATATATGCACCTATATATTGGAATACTACTCTACATAAATGAGAATGAACAAACTACAACTTCACACAACAATATTGATGAGTTTCACAAACATGAAGTTGAGTAACAAAAGCAAGATACAAAGGAGTACATAGTGTATGATTCCATTTATAAAATCATTAAAAACAGGCAAAACTAGTTTACCATCACTGAAGTCAAGATAGGCAACCAGTAGGGGGCTAGTAATTGAGAAGGGAAAAAATGTGGGGTTTCTGAGAATGGTTGTAATGTTCTTTCTCTTGAGCTTAGTGTTGTTTTTATTGTCATTCTCTAAAAATGCATCAATCTGTACACTTATGACTTGTGCACTTTTTGGTATGTATGCTATATTGTTAATATTCTTGTATAAGTCTTTGTGGGTGAATCTATATCTACATTTCTTTTTTTTTTTTTTTTTATTCACCCAGGTGTGGGTGGGCTGAGTCCGAAAAGAGAGTCAGCCAATATTTCTATATCTTCATTTCTTTTAGATAATTACCTATAAGGAGGGCTATAGGGTCATAGTATATGTTTAATTAATTTTTTTTTGAGACAGGTTTCACTCTGTCACACAGGCTGAAGTGCAATCAGTAGCACTATCACAGTTCACTGTTTGACTTCCTGGGCTCAAGCAATCCTCCCACCTCAGCTTCCCAAGTAGCTGAGACTATAGGTGCATACTACCATGCCTGGCTAACTTTTTTATTTTTGTAGAGATAGTATCTCCCTATGTTGCTTAGGCTGATCTCAAACTCTTGGACTCAAGTGATCGTCCTGCCTCAGCCTCCCAAAGTACCGGTTTGAGCCAGCACGCCATATTTTTATGGGTTATCTAATTTGCATGTCACCTAAAGTAATTTTAAAATTCCTAACCTAGTAAATTGAAAGTTTAATGGTACTGAAAGGTATTGGAATATGCTACCCCCAAATATGATACTTTGGCATATTGATTATTTTGAGCTGAAGGCAGTTAAGATACAGCAAACATAAGAACTCTCTGCCCTCCCTTTTACTGCCTAAAAGTGGGGTATAAATGTCCCTAGTCTCTTGTGCCAGATTAAGGGGAACAACCCTTATCACTAAAGATGAGACAGCTGGCACTGAGATGAGTCTGCATAAACAAACCTTACTAAAATAACCCTTACCTTCCACTAGTCTCCTCCATATATTTCCTAGTCACTTTTCCACATTTTTTGGCCCTAGAAGCCCAAACCTCTTTTCCTTTGTTTCATCACTTCTCCATAATTCATTGCCCTTGGTTAAAATGGTATACAAGCCTTGATTCTAACTCCTTCTTTGGATTTTCACTTCTTTTCTGTGAAGCCCCTGTGCACATAAGAACATTAACATCAATAAAATTTGTATACCTTTTCTCCTGTTAACTTGTATTTTGTCAGTTTAATTTACAGATCTCAGTTATTAAATCTAAGGAAGTAAAGTTTTTTTCTCCCCTATGCCATATTCCCTTTATTTCGCTGTCACCAAGTAAAACTTTATTCATTTCTCACCCCCTTTCTAACAATCAAATTGACCTCTACAACCTTTTTTTGGCTTAGATTTCTAGTGAGTACAAATATTTCTATTTAAGGAAGGAGGCTCGGGAAGAAGAGAGAGATCTTCTCTGTTTCGCAGCTTTTGGGTGAGAGTGCTTTCTGTATCATTAAAAGCATTTGAATAATCTAATTTGATAAAGCACTAGAAACATTCATTAGACTCCTAATCTTGCTTTTCTGTGCAATAAAATAGATTCCTGTGAATATTTATAACTGTTTCTAACTTGTTTCTTGCTAATATTAATCTGCCCTTGGAAGCAAAATTTAAACAAAGAGAACTTGTAAAATTGCAGAGACTTTAGAAAATGGTGCTATATCCCATGAAAATAACCTTCAAAGAGAAACATGTAATTCTGATTAGTTTTCTTACCTTTTTTTTTTTGCTCTCATAATAATGTTGAAATTGACATCTCTATATTCCTAAAGAGAAAAAAATATTTATGAGATGTTTTTCTTAAATCAGTTAACCTTTTTCCCCCACTGGTATGAATGGAGTGGGGAGTTGTATGACTGCTAGAATTCATCATTTTTAAATGATTAACAATCTTATTTAAATAAACAGTTGTGAGATATAGTTTTATTAGCTCAAATGACTTAAATAATTTTCTTTTTTTTTTTTTAAGACAGGGTTTCACCATGTTGGCCAGGTTGCTCTTGAACTCCTGACCTCAGGTGATCCGCCTGCCTCGGCCTCCCAAAGTGCTGAGATTACAGGCATGAGCCACCACACCTGGCGACTTAAATAATTTTCTTTGTGTAATTGATATGACCTGTTTCACCAGCTTGGGGGAAAAAAATCACTTCATACTTTCATCTCCACACACCTTACTTGTCAAGAACTTAAATATCTCCCACTTCTGTTTTCTTCTGTTCTTCCCAGCTACCCAAGAATCTTTGGACTGAAGCTTTAGTGCTTCCACACATCAGGCAGAGAGCAAGGTGAGAAGTCCAATCAGCCCATTACTTGATGGTTGCTTTGGATGCTGTAACTCAGTTATCCTGTTGACTATCTTGGATAGCCTGATGATCTCTTATCCATTCTTTCAGTGATGACCTTCCTGTCACAGATCTTGGCAAAAGCTGCTATCGATGACCTGGGGTTGGGCTCCAAGGTTACATTTACATGCTCAACCCCATCTCCTGACAGTGTCTGGCTACAGATCTACAAGGGCTCCAGATGCAGCCCCACTCCGTATCAGGGTCAACCTCCACACTTTGCCTTTCAGTTGAGCCTATGCTACCCCAAACTCCCTGTTTCCTTGCAGTTGTTCCACTTTTAGGCTCATGACATCTTTTTTAACCAATGAACTACTGCCTAAGCCACCCAGATCCACCTGGGTCAAATGGGGCTTCAGTATCCACACCTCCCCGCCCCCACCTCTTGGGTTTTGGGATCCTTAGGGAAAGTGATCAATTCCTCCTTTAGGGTAGTGCATTCAAAGGAGTCTTACGTGGGGATCCTTTATCAAGCCCATGGGATTCTGTTACCTCTTCTCCCAGGACAATGGTGGCATGCCTGCCTTATACCTACCATTCGAGAGATAGCTCACTTAAGACAATCTGTTCTTAGGTAACTGGTGCCTCAACTTTGGAACCAGAGGCAGCTATCGTAATTTTGAATTTTTTAAATCAGAGACTAAATACCTATTGAAGGCCATATGCTACCAAATAATAGGGCCAATAGAAGGAAGGATTTGAGGCCTGGACATACAAAAGAAGTTATGTGTTTTTAGATCTGTTTGTGTTCACATTGTTGAGTAGAAATCTCTGTGTGTACCCAAAACAAATTAGGCCTCTGTCCGAGAACTATAGAGGAGGAAAAGCTTTTCCTATACCCACTGAGGGTTAGTAACTGGGAGCTTGTGAATTAAACTGATGAAAGACAGATTACCAAGAGAAAAAGCAGAGTTTATTTATGCTTGCAAAGTACACACACAGGAGAGTGTTCAGTGATGAGTAACTCAAAGGAGTTATTAGAATTTGGGGCTTACGTACCATGTTAATAGATAAAGAGGAGGAACAGAAAGACATTACGGGAAATCAAATAACTTTTTAGAAACATAAATGAGCTCTATGGAGAATAGATAGAGGTTCAAGTCTTGTGTCAATGTCGTTTAGATGTGGTGCCCAACTCACTCCTAGTCTCTGATATTATAGTTGCTTCTGGAGAGATTTATGACAATTAATTCTTTTGGGAGGCTCTACTTTTAGGCATATAAGGGATTTCTGGAGCTAAAATGCCTTAATCTCAAAATAATTTTTATGACACAGTGGCATATTTTGAAGTGTCATATTTTAATACCCTTCAAAAAGGACCAAATTATTTGAACACTGTAACATATAACAAATTCTAAAAATATACAGAGAATAGTTTATCTCCTAAGTTGCTTAGGTTGGAGTGCAGTGGCGCAATCCTGGCTCACTGCAACCCCTGCCTCCTGGGTTCAAGTGATTCTCCTGCCTCCCTCCTGAGTAGCTGGGATTACAGGCACATACCACTATGCCTAGCTAATTTTTGTATTTTTAGTAGAGGTGGGGTTTTGCCATGTTGGCTAGGCTGGTCTCGTACTCCTGACCTCAGGTGATTTGCCCACCTCAGCTTCTCAAGGTGCTGGAATTATAGGCGAGAGCCACTGTGCCCAGCCCAGATTGGTTTATTCTAATATCGAGTGAAGGCTGGTTGTACATTATTGTTATTTTTGACTAGAAAGATAAAATTTAGAGGAAGTCTCATTTTCAGTCAGGAGTTTGAGACCAGCCTGACCAACATGGAGAAACCCCACCTCTACTAAAAACACAAAAAATTAGCTGGGCGTGGTGGCACATGCCTGTAATCTCAGCTACTCGGGAGGCTGAGGCAGGAGAATCACTTGAACCCGGAAGGCGGAGGTTGTGGTGAGCTGAGATCATGCCATTGCACTCCAGTCTGGCAATAAGAGCGAAACTCCATCTCAAAAAAAAAAAAAAAAAAAAAAGAGAAAGTCTCATTTTGAAGTCAATTGTGTTCCTATGAATCTAGAGAAGACAAAAGATTAGTTGACTGGAAAATATCTGTATTTTGTTTAAGTAACTATGAGTCCCATAGCCTATGGGGACACTTGGTTTTTTTATTCTATACTGCAGCAGACACTCAACAACAGCCTTGGAATAGTGTCTTTGTTATGTGGCCTGTGAAGTTTTCCTGCTGGTGGCAGATGGCAATTTATTTTTAAATTGACCCGGACAGAAATATTTTTTTCCCTACCTTGGCTATGGTGCTGATTTTGGGAAGACAAGCCTCCATAGAATGCTAATTCTGGCAGGTTAGATTTTTCATGTAACCTTAATTGGAAGAACTGGGAATAATGACTGAAAATTCACCTATAAATACCTCCCACAGAGGAAAAATCTACACAGAGTTGTAGCTAATGATGTCAACCTCTTCAGCTTCTTCTATGGTTGATGACTGTTATAAATTCAGACTTCTCCCTGGTGTCTTATCTCTGTAAATATATTTTGAAGACCCATTCTCCCTCTGCTACAACAAGGCCTCTAAACATTCTTGCAAAACTGCTCTTTTATATTTATGTTTCCTTGATGACTCCCCTGAGCCAATGGCAGCATCTCACAGTTTGCCAGGCATTAAAGCAAGAGCTTCTCTCGGCTCCGTATGATCTATGACAGATAGTTCTTATCAACTGCATTTTAATCAGGTTCTTTTTTTCTGTGCTCCTAAGGAGAAGTGTTTTCTGTATTGTGGCATTGACACATAGAAGCTCTCACCAGCTCTGTTCATAAATTCCCAAGAAAATTAGTTTATAGTTATGAGTTTTCCTTATCCAGGTTTGCTTCTGTCAAAAGAGGAAGATTTGCTATTTGCTTAGTAAGGGTGGGTTGAGTCGGTGTCTCTGTGTGTGCATTTATTCATTTTATAAGAAGATAAGAAGACATTTATCTGTTATGTAGCTTATGTCATATAAAAAGTTTTAGAAAAAACAATTCTATTTTAGAATTATTTCTAAGTAGAAATAATTTTAGATCCAAGCTGTGCTTCAAAACTATCATTTCATTTTATGAGAATTTTATTTCTGAAATGACATTTATAACTCATATTAAATGACTTCTTGTGAAGTTATTTCACAGCACTGAAAAAAAGGAATCATGGAAATAAATAATGTAAGTATATACGTTTCCCAAACCTATCACTGTTTGATCCAAGGGCCATTGTATGGGTATTGCTGTGGAGGCTTATATAATGAAAGAATCTTAGAATGTTTATCTTAGAAACTGTCTCAGGTTAGTGTTTCCCTATTGATATGCTTTGGTTCTGTGTTCTGACCCAAATCTCATACTGAATTGTAATCCCCAGTGTTGAAAGAGGGGCCTGGGAGGTGACTGAATCAGGGGGATGGTATCTAATGCTTAAGCACCATCCTCCTAGTGGTGTCCCGTAATAGAGTAGTCATGAGATGTGGTTGTTTGAAAGCGTCTGTCACCTCCCCCTTCACTCTGTCTTCTTCCTGCTCCCACCATGTTAGACATGGCAGCTTTGCCTTCTGCCATAATGGTAAGTTTCCTAAGGCCTCCCCAGAAGCAGAAGCCTGTACAGCCCACAGAATGGTGAGTCAATTAAACCTCTTTTCTTTATAAATTACTCAGTTTCAGGAACTTCTCTATAGCAGTGCTAGAACGGACTAATACACCTGTGTTTTCCATAAAGCAATGATTCAGAGAACTGCCAATGGGTCCGAAGGAAAAAAATGGTGAGGGGAAAAAACCCTGGTCCAACAGATTTCTGAGACAGGTTAAACACATAAACTTTTATTTATTATAAGATTTCACATACCCATTTAGCATTTAAAATACTAATATAGATTGGGATGTCCAAGAGGCAATGTTTTGCTTCCCAAGATGATTGGACCACAAATTCATTTTCCCCCCAACATATAATTTTGTGGGGCTCATGTTTTATTATTCTTGGGCAAGTGCTGGTCTAGCACAACTCCTTAGTGATTCAGTGGAAGAAAATGGAACCCATAAGGGGTCATTGACATGTCCAAGATCACCCAGTTGCAGACTCAAAGCTGGAAGCCGAACTCCCCTTGTCTGTGTTTTTTCCATGATTCCATACTAGCTCTACTTTGTTATGCTTCACTACATGCAGACTACTGTTAGAGTAGTTTCTATGTAATTTCCTTTTATGATATGCTTTTAAAAATCAGATTATTCTATTCTTATGTTATTTATTTATTTATTTATTTATTTTTAAGGGACGGGGTCTCACTATGTTGCCCAGGCTGGAGTGCAGTGGCTATTCACAGGTGTGATCCCATTACTGATCAGCACAGGAGTTTTGACCTGCTCCGTTTCCGACCTGGGCAGGTTCATCTCTCCTTAGGCAACCTGGTGGTCCCCCGCTCCCGGGAGGTCACCACATTGATGCCGAACTTAGTGCGGACACCCGATAGGCATAGCGCACTACAGCCCAGAACTCCTGGGCTCAAGCAATCCTCCCACCTCAGCCTCCTGAGAAGCTGAGACTACAGGCACGAACCACCGTGCCCAGCTATATTCTTATGTTATAATATTATGTGAATTTGTGCACATTTTCTTTTTGCATAGAAGGGCAGGTCCCTGGCTAGGGCTCCATGTGCTGGCCTGTGCCTATGGACCTAGGTGAGGACAGGCATTTCTGTTTTCATGCCCAAAAGTTGCATTTCCCCCTGGCCCACCATGCTCCCATCCTGTGCCTATAAAAACCCCTGAGACCCTAGCGAGAAGAGACACGAGCGGCTGGACGTGGAGAGGATGTCCAGAGGACGTGGAGGGGAGCACACCGGCAAACACACCAGCAGACACCAGCAGATGCTGGCAGGCCGACCATGGCACATCACAGAGTTTGGCCTGGCGGTCGGAGGAGAGCCTGGCCACTAAGCGGCCTGACTTCAGGGGAAAACCATCTATTTCATCCCCCTGCTGGCCTCCCCATCCACCTCGCTGAGAGCTATCATTCCATAAAAAACCTTGCACTCATTCTCCAAGCCCACGTGTGATCTAATACTTCCAGTACACAAAGGCAGAACCCTGGGATACAGAAAGCCCTCTGTCCTTGTGATGGCAAGGCAGTGGGTCTAACTGAGCTGATAAACACAGCCACCTATGTATGGATGGTTAAAGTGAAAGAGCACACGTAACAAACGCCCACTGGGGCCTCAGAAGTTGTAAACACTCAGCCTTAAGCTCTGCCGTGGGGTTGGCACCCCACAGCCTGCCCGTCTGCATGTTCCGCCTAGAGGTTTGAGCAGAGGGGCACCAAAGAAGTGAGCCACACCCCCATCACATGCCCTGCGACGGGGATAAGGGAAATTTTTCCATTTCGAAACCACATAAAATTTATCATCTTAACCGTTTTTAATATACAGTTCAGTAGTGTTAAGTATATTCATACTGTTGTGAAACAGATTTCCAGAGCTTTTTACAATATACTTTGTAAAAATAGACTTGATTTTTCAGAGCAGTTTTAGGTACACAACAAAATTGAGCAGAAGGTACAGAAATTCCATATACCTCCTGCCCTTATATACACACAGCCTAGCCCACTATAAGGCACCACTCTGCAGTTATGTCAACCTGAAATAATCAAAAGGGTCAGATTCCAGTTTTAAAGAGTTTATTCAAGCAAAAAGCTGGGAATGGTCATCCAGGAGACAACATACTCTAAAGAAATGGGGTCAGTACTTCAAAGTTAAATTTCTTTTCATATAGGTGGAAAACAAGTTTAGTAGGATTATTACATTTTTTATACAAGGCTGGTTTATGAGATAAAATAATTTAATTATCGTTTTCTTTTTCGTAAGCCTTGTTTCTTTACAGCTGGTTTTCATTTCCTTTCCAATTTAAAAGAGTATTTAACATGCCATTTTAAGAAAATGTGATAGCCATGAAGTCTTTGTGTGAGAAAGGCAAGAGGGAAAGTATCTTTCCTCATGCCCTTTAGTCATTTGCGAATTTTTGCAAAACACTGTGGGTAAGGGAGAACTAATCTATAATCAGAGAAACAAAGGTTATAGCTGCCTAGGTTAGGCTGCCTAGGTTACGGCTTCCTGTTAGTTGACTCAGACCCCATAATCATATTCCTTCAAGGTTCAAAATAACTTAGAGTTCCAACAGCTGAGATTCTGAATTACTTACTTACTTATTTTCAGAGGTACAACTGAGGAACCTACATTGACACATCATTATCACCCAAAGTCCATAGTTTACATTAAGGTTCACTAAGAATGGTGTTGTATGTTGTGTTTTGGCGATTGTATGATGACATGTTTCCACCATGATAGTATCATACAGAATAGTTTCACTACCCTAAAATTCCTCCATGCTCCGCCTGTTCCACAGCCTTAGTAACCACTGATGTTTTTAGTGTCGCCACAGTTTTGCCTTTTCCAGAATATCGTATAGTTGGGATCATACAGTATGTAACCCTTTCAGGTTTGTTTCTTCACTTTCTGGTATGCATTTAAAGTTTCTTTATGTTTTTCATGGCTTAATAGGACATTTCTTTTTAGCAGGGAATGTTTCATTGTCTGGAGGTATTACAGTTAGTTTATCCATTTGCCTACTGAAAGACATGTTGACTGCTTCCAACTTTGGTCAATTACGAATAAAGCTGCTATAAACATAATTTGTGCAAGGTAGAAATGAATTTTCAACTCATTTAATTAAATACCAAGGAACACGATTACTGGATCAAACGGTAAGAGTATGTTTAGTTTTATAAGAAACTGCCAAACTATTTTCTAAAGTGTCTGTATTATTTGGTATTCTCACTAGTAGTGAATGAGAGTTCCTGTTGCTCCACATTCTTGACGGCATTCAGTGTTGCAGTGCCTTGGATTTTGTCATTGTAATAGGCATGTAGTTCTTATATAATTTTAAAATTTAATGTACTCTTTATAATGTGGTTCTAACATTGAAATAAAACTAAGGGAAAAAAATCAAACTACTGGTTCATCCCTTCCCAATTCTCAGATTTGCTTCTCAGAGACAAATACTTTAAAATCTTTCATCCATTTCTTTTGATATCTGCTTTCACATTTTGAAATAACACTGTAATATCTTAATTTACTAATTCTATTCATTATGTATGCACTTCCTATTATGAGGGGTGAGGATTTAGCACTTTGAAACTATGCTTTACATGTTAACCTCATGGCTCACTTTCCCTATTTGTATTTTTTTGTATATATCTTTTTTGTTTGTCCTGAAGTTAATTGTTTTGTTTTTTCATCTATTTTTATGTACATACAAACATATAAAAATACTTACACAGATATATTTATGTACATATGCATAAGATATATACACAAATATGCATATGAATAAGAAGAAAGAGAGAGCGAGAGAGAGATCTTTTCAGCCACTCAGAGACATATGTCTAACCTCTCTTACTACAGTTTTTTTTGTTTGTTTGTTTTTGTTTTTTTAAAATTTGAGATGGGATCTGGCTGTGTCACCCAGGCTGGAGTGCAGTGGCATGATCATGGCTCACTGCAACCTCTGCCTCCCAGGCTCCAGCCATCCTCCCACATTAGCCTCCCAAGTAGCTGGGACTACAGGTACGTATCACCACACGTGGCTAATTTTTGTATTTGTTTCAGAGACACGGTTTTGCCACATTGCAGAGGCTGGTCTTGAACTCCTGAGTTCAAATAAAGTGCTCACCTCAGTCTCCCAAAGTGCTGGGATTACAGACATAAGCCACTGTACCCAGCCTTTTAATACAGTTTGGCATGAGACAAGATTATGAGATAATTGACCATGTCCTCTTCTTATCTGGAGACCTTCCTTGAGCCCACAAATTTCCTGTAGCTATCTATCTCCAAGCCTGTTTTTAAAAAATTTTTTTAATTTTTAATTTTTGTGGGTATATAGTAGGTGTATATATTTATGGGGTACCTGAGATATTTTGGTACAGGTATGAAACATGTAATAATCACATCATGTAAAATGGGGTATCCATCCTCTCAAGTATTTATTCTTTCTGTTCCAAACAATCCATTTATACTTTAGTTATTTAAAAATATACAATTAAATTATTATTAACTATAGCCTCTCTGTTGTGCTATCAAATACTAGGTCTTATTCATTTCTTCTAACTATTTTTTTGGTGCCCATTAACCATCCCCACCTGTCTTCCACCCCCTCCTCCACCATCCGTCCCAGCCTCTGGTAACCATCCTTCTATTCTCTATCTCCATGAGTTCAAATTGTTTTGATCTTTAGATTCCATAAATAAATGAGAACATGTGATGTCTTACTGTGCCTGGCTTATTTCACTTAACATAATGACCTTGAGTTTCATCAATGTTATTGCAAGTGACTGGATCTCATGCTTTATAGCTGAATATTATTCCATTGTGTATAAGTACCACATTTTCTCTATCCATTCATCTGTTGATCAACACTTAGGTTGCTTCCAAATCTTGGCTATTGTAAACAGTGCTGCAACAAACATGGGAGTGCAGATATCTCTTCAATATATTAATTTTCTTTCTTTTGGATATATGCCCAGCAGTGGGATTGCTGGATTATATGGTAGCTCTATTTCTAGTTTTTTGAGGACCCTCCACACTGTTGTCCATAGTGGTTGTACTAATTTACATCCCCACTAACAGTGTATGAGGGTTCCCTTTTCTCCACATCTTTGTCAGCATTTGTTATTGCCTGACTTTTGGATAAAAACCATTTTAACTGGGATGAGATTGTAATTTTGATTTGCATTTCTCTGATGATCAGTGATGCTGAGCACCTTTCCATTTGCCCGTTTGACATTTGTATGTCTTTTTTTTGAGAAACATCAATTTAAATCTTTTATCCATTTTTAAATTGAATTATTAGGTTTTTTCTTATAGAGTTGTTTGAGTTCCTTCTATATTCTGGTTATTAATTCCTTGTCAGATGGGTAGTTTGTAAATATTTTCCCCCTTTCTGTGGGTTGTCTCTTCATGTTGTTATTTTCCTTACTGTGCAAAAGCTTTTAAACTTGATACAGTCCCATTTGTCCACGTTTGCTGTGGTTGCTTGTGCTTGTGGAGTATTACTCAAGAAATCTGTGCCCAGACCAATGTCCTGGAGAGTTTCTCCAAAGTTTTCTTATGCTAGTTTCACAGTTTGAAGTTTTAGATTTAAGTCTTTAATCCATTTTGACTTTATTTTTGTGTACAGTGAGGAATAGGGGTCTAGTTTCATTCTTTTACATATGGATATCCAATTTTCCCAGCACAAATTATTGAAGAGACTGTCTTTTCTCCAATGTATGTTCTTGGCACCTTTGTGAAAACTGAGTTCATTGTAGGTGTGTGGATTTGTTTCTGCGTTCTTTATTCTGTTTCATTGATCTTTGTGCCTATTTTTATGCCAGTAACTTCCTGTTCAGTTTAGTATAGCTCTGTAGTATAACTTGAAGTCAGGTAGTGTGGTTCTTCCAGCCTTTGTTGTTGTTTTTTTTTTCTCAGGACAACTTTGACTATTCTGGGTCTTTTGTGATTTCATATACACTTTAGGATTGTTTTTTCTATTTCTATGGAGAATGTCATTGGTATTTTGATAGCGATTATATTGAATCTGCAGATTGCTTTGGGTGGTATGAATATTTTAACAATATTGATTCTTCCAATCCATGAACATAGAATATCTTTTATTTTTGTGTGTGTCCTCTTCAATTTCTTTCATCAGTGTTTTATGAATTTCATTGTAGAAATCTTTCATTTCTTTGGTTGCTTACGAGGTATTTAATCTTTTTGTGGTTATCATAAATAAGATTGCTTTTTTGATTCTTTTTCAGATTGCTCACTGTTGGCATATAGAAATGCTACTGATTTTTGTATATTGATTTTGTGTCTTGCAACTTTACTGAATTTATTTATCAGTTCTAAGTTTTTTGGTGGCATCCTTAGGTTTTTCCAAATATAAGATTATGCCTGCCGGGTGCAGTGGCTCACACCTATAATCCCAGCACTTGGGGAGGCCAAGGCAGGTGGATCATGAAGTCAGGAGTTTGAGACCAGCCTGGCCAAGATGGTGAAACCCTATCCTTATTAAAAATACAAAAATTAGCCAGGCGTGGTTGCACATGCCTGTAATCCCAGCTACTCAGGAGGCTGAGGCAGGAGAATCACTTGAACCTGGGAGGTGGAGCTTGCAGTGAGCCAAGATCATGCCACTGCATTCTAGCCTGGGCGGCAGACCAAGACTCTATCTCAAAAAAAGAAAAAAAGCTGGGTGTGGTGGCGGACTCTTGTAGTCCCAGCAACTCGGGAGGCTGAGGCAGGAGAATCACTTAAGCCGAGCAGAGATCTCTCCACTGCACTCCAGCCTGGTAACAGAGCAAGACTCTGTCTTAAAAAAAAAATTATGCCTTTTGTAAACAAGGATAATTTGACTTCTTCCTTCCCAATTTGGATGCCCTTTCTTTTTTTCTCTTGTCTGATTGCTCTAGCTAGGACTTCCAGTACTTTGTTTTTGTTGTTGTTTGTTTGTTGTTGTTTTGAGATGAGTCTTGCTCTGTTGCCCAGGCTGGAATGCAGTGGCGTGATCTCAGCTCACTGCAACCTCTGTCTCCCGGGTTCAAGCAATTCTCCTGCCTCAGCCTCTTGAGTAGCTGGGATTGCAGGCACTTGTCACCACATCTGGCTAATTTTTGTATTTTTAGTAGAGACAGGGTTTCACCATGTTGGCCAGATTGGTCTCAAACTCCTGACCTCGTGATCCACCCGCCTTGGCCTTACACAGTAGTTTATTGAATAACAGTGATGAAAGTGGCCATTCTCAGCCTGTTGCACAGCCATCTTCTGGGAATATTCTTTGTCACACCTTTGGATCCGTGTTTCATGGATACTAAGTCTCTTTGTTTCTCTGTTTTCTTTCTGTGTATTTCAAACAAAATGACCTTTTACAAGCTTATGTTTTTTCTTTCTGAAAGCTTTCATACCCTCCTCTCTAACCTTGATGTTCTGAAATGTCACAATTATATGACTCGGTTGTGGGTCTTTTTTCATTCCCTGGTCTACTTTTAGTAGTCTTTTCCAGTCTCTGGCTTCGCGTACTTAAGCGTAACAATGCCCTCTTACCTGTTTTTTGTTTGTTTTTTCAATTGTGGTAAAATGCATGTAACATAAAATTTACTGCCCTAACCATTTTTAAGTGTACATTTTAGTGGCATTAAGTACATCGATATTGTTGTGCTGCAATCACTACTATGCAGAACTCTCTTCATTTTGCAAAACTAAAACTCTGACCATTAGACAGTAACTCTATATTCCCCCTTCCCCTAGCCATTAGCAACTACTGTTCAACTTTCTATCTCCTTGATTTTGACCACTCTAGGTACTTCACTTTAGTAGTTAGGGTTCTCTAGAGAAACAGAACCAATAGGGTGTGTGTGTGTGTGTACGTGTGTGTACACATACTTTATATACACACAAATACACATATAGAGACAGAGATTGAGAGAGAGAGAGAGTGACTGGTTTATTTTCAGTAATTGGCTTATGTAATTGTGGAGGCTGACAAGGCCAGCAGGGTGGAGACCCAGGGAAGAACTGATGCCAACATATACAATTAATCATCCTCATCCTGTAATCCCTGTGATTCAGGAGGTGAGGCAGAAGGATTGCTTGAGGCCAGGAGTTTGAGACCAACCTGGCCAATAATAATGAGATCCATCTCTACAAAAACAAAGGTAAAAAAATATTTAATCATCACCCTCACATAAGTGGAATCATACACTATTCCTCCTTTTGTGTTTCACTTAGCATAATGTCATTACGTTATGTCTTCTTTCTTCTTCTCCTCCTCCTCCCCCCCTCCTCCTCCCCCTCCACCTCCTCCTCCTCCTCCCCCCCTCCTCCTCCTCTTCCTCCTTTTCCTTCTCCTTTTCTTCTCCCTCCTACTACTTCTCCTTGACTTAGCCTCATTTCTTATGTTGAACTAGTACTGCTTTGGAGTTAAATCATGAGGCAATTTAATTATGTGTACTATTCCCCTTTTATTATTCTGTGGCACTAGTTTTTTAAATTTTATTTTATTTTTAAAATAAAGATAGGGTCTCATTATGTTGACCAGGCTGATCTGGAACTCCTGGCTTCAAACAACCCCCGCCACTCCACCCCACCCTGCCCTTTGGCCTCACAAAGGGATGGAATTAGACATGATACACGGTACCTAGTCAGGAGCTAGTCCTTTCCTTGCCCTTCTATAAAATTTAATGCCATTCCCCTAACTTTTCTCATAATTTTCAGGTAACCAAAGATGCTTTCCAGTCCCATGTCATAGTCAAAAGTTTCATTTTGATTTTAAGTGAAATCATCTTTCTTTTTCCAGTGTATGCTGAGGACATGGAAAGTCTGAAGTCAGGAAAAAGAAAGTATAATCTCCTTCTTTTCCTCTTGTTATCTGTCACTTTATTTCATCTCCCACATTATTCTCATCACATTTTCTGATCTATCTCCCCTCCAGGGTAGGAATCCTTTGAAGGGATAGAAGGAGAAGGAATTAGAGACCTGTCCATGGTGACAATACGGTCAAGATGTGTGGTTTCTTGTAGGTAATGTTTCCTTATGTGAGTCTATGAGAAAACAAGCATTATTTTTTAAATTAAGTAGTTTATATATATATATATATATATATATATATATTTCAATCTTATTAATAGACAAAAAATGTTAGTATTTAATAAATCATAATACATCAATTCAATTATGTTGAAGCATCAGCTCTTCTGAGAACCCTTCTATAATATCTCCACAACCCCATCACTCTCCAACAGGGTTAACCTCATCCCCATCCTCCACCACAGCTGGTGCCTGCTTCTGTTTGACTCATAATAGATTGCATTGGAATCATCTGTTTGCTTGTCTGTTTCTCTCCCAGTCAATAAACTCCTGAGGGGCCTCATTATGTCTCCAATGCCTGGATTATGGTGTTGTTAAATAAATTTCCATCGAATTGAACAGAGACAGTTCAGAGGCCAAAAGATCAAAGATTCAGCAAAAGAAGGCCCCAAAGTGAGTGATGATTCCAGAGAGAGGCTGCTTGTCTATTTGGGAAGAAAAACCTCTCAACTCTTGCTTATGCTCTCTGGTCCTATCTCTTTTTCTCCTGCTTCAGTGAGTAGGGGATTTGGCAATTTAAAACATTTTTATTTTTATTTTTTTGAATTGGGCAGCCTCCAGAATCACAGCAGATTCAAAGAAATTCCCCAGGGAGATGGCAATTTTACCTACTGTCAGCTCAGGGCTGCCTCTACTCAGCAGACATTAGACAACAGTGCTCAGAATATTTTCCTCCTAATAAGGAAATTCCAATCATGCTCGGATACCCAAAAAGCTACTGAAATCCGACCTCCAAATACCTGGGGAATTACTATATTGTGAAAAAAAGGCAGTCTAAAGAAAGAAAGGACAATGAGTTAGGCTTGTTTGTAAATATTTGGTTCACCTTTCTGAGAGGCATATCTTTAAGCTATAAAAGTGTACAGTATGTTTTATGGATTTTGTCTTCCTTCATAGCTCTATAAAATCACAGTTTTATTGGTATGAGCCCTCCGTGTGAAGAAAATGATAGATAAGCAGATGATCATTTTATTTCATGGTTGAGACAAGATGTGCCGGGCCTTATTGCACCTAATCTCCTGGTGAAAGAAGAGTTTTAAAGTGCATAGTAGTTAATTATCTTTGGCAGATATGAACTATAAACATGTTTTCATCTGCTTTCTGTTCTTATTAAATTAGAAATTTTCAGTGATTACAGGTTTTTACTTCTCTTATGGAGAATCTGGAAATAATTGTTAAAAATCGATCTTTCCTGTTTAGATGCCCAGAGTGACTTAGAATAAAGTATTAATTAGTTTCAGCAAATTATTAGTAGTAGTGTAAATGGCATTTTGGCTCAGAATCCCAAGATCAGTCATCCTCACCACAGCCAAAACAGTGATTCCTGATCACCCCAACCAGAAAAGAGCTCTTCCGTCTTGGCACTACTCAGTCACTTCTTGTTAGCACTTCATAAACAAAGTTTCTTTTATTTGGACACCTTGTGTAACAACATGGCTGATTCCCAGGCACTTCATCCCTTTTATCCCTGCAGATGGGACTGCCTAACTAGTATAGAACAGAAAATTGATCTTCTTCATACCATGTGTGATAAGTCACTTTGGCTTTGTGGAGCACTGAACCTACATAAGATGATAAGGTGACATGTAGACTCAATATTAAACAGATCTTTCATAAGCTACAATTGGTTAGAGGCTCCTCCCCAGGTTTAGGAGCAGGAACACAGACAATATGCACTTGTGGACCCTGGCTGCACTCTGTTTTCATGGATCCTGACGTAAGAATCATGCAGTTTTCTTCTATGAGGCAGTTTATGGAACGGTGTTCATAGCTATGGTCCTGTCTTGGACCATTTGTGCTTATAGAACAAAATGCCTGAGATTGGGTAATTTATAAAGAACAGAATTTATTTTCTCACAGTTCTGGAGGCTGAGAAGTCTAAGATCAAGGTGCTGGCAGGTTTGGTGTCTGGTGAAGGCTCATTCCTCATAGATGATCCTGCCTAGGTGTCCTTACATGGTGAAAGAATAGAATAGAGCAAATCCACTTCCTCAATTTTATTTTTTAATAAGGGCCCTAATACAATCCATGAGGGCTCTGCTGTCATGCCTTAATCACCCCCTAGAGGCCCCACTTCTTTTTCTTTTTCTTTTTTTTTTTAGACGGAGTCTCGCTCTGTCACCCTGGCTGGAGTGTAGTAGTGCCATCTCAGCTCACTGCAACCTCTGCCTCCCGGCTTCAAGTGATTCTCCTAACTCAGCCTCCCAAGTAGGTGGGATTACAGGCACCTACACCACGCTTGGCTAATTTTTATATTTTTAGTAGAGATGGGGTTTTTGCTCTGTTGGCCAGGCTGGTCTTGAACTCCTGACCTCAACTGATCCACCCACCTCATCCTCCCAATATGTTGGGATTATACATGTGAGCTATGGTGCCCAGCCAACCCCACCTCTTTTGGCAATGAAGTTTCAACATGAATTTTTGGGGACACATTCATATCATAGCAGGTCCCAATAGAGGGAGCAAATTTGTGATCACAGTCACAGCCAAAATTATTAGATTACATAGGTGGTGTGGGGAGGGCAGTTGGAGATCACTCTTGAGGTCATACATTTTAGGGCAGGTATGATTCCATAAAGGCACCGTGAGTCCAAAGGGTGCCCACTAGGAGGAGAAAGTCCATTAGGAAGGGGCCTCAATTCTACTAGCAGGCAGCCTCATTTCTCTCTTTTCAATTCTCTAAGCTCAGTTCTCTAAGCTTCAGTTTCCCTAAGCTCACAGTTTCCAGTCAAATATATTCAGTGAAAGTAAGAGAACATACAGGTATGCCAGGAAACCTTATGTGAAAAATGCTTTCAAGGAAAAGCGGCTCAGATATAATGGGATATCTTATGGCAACACCCTCCACTTTATCCCAAGCCACTCCATGAAGTGGTCAGTCCAGTGTCCACAGGTTACTGAAAGATCTGGCCCCTGACTTGCAGACCTATTCTGCCTAAAGGAGAGAAATAGAGGGAGAATGTGGAAATTTGGCCACCAGTTTGGTAAAAGGAGGTGCTTTGGAAAAAGAGGAGGGTTGGTTTAAAGCTATTATCTGAACTTATGAGTTTTTTTATTTTTCATTTTGATTTCTTAGGGAAACTGGCCATTTGTTGAAAATCTCTCTAACAGAAATCCAAAAAAGGTTTGACCTGTCTCTTCTAGTTTCATAAAATTGTGCTTGCAGACAGACAAATCTAGTTGACTTGACTTGCTAGCTCAATAATCTGATCTTTTATCATTTTATACCTCTTCCAATAGCTTATAGTTTTTCATTCTCTTCCTAGCTTTGGGAAGTAAAAGTTCCTCTTCAAAGTTTCCTTTCTTGTTAAAGAATAAATCATCAGTGTGCTAACAACTCTTTGTTAAGCCTTATCCTATGTAGCTGTTAAACATGCCACGCTTACAGGCATGTAGTACATTCTATGTCCTTGTATTTTAACCAAGATATCTGTGCTGGATGTGCTCACAGGCATGTCCCAACTCACAGCCAATGCCCCTTACCTGTTTTAAAAAGTTTTTAGTTATTAGCCAATTGGGTTTTAGTTTAGATTGTGAGGTCTGGCTCCAGCCAACAGATATCAGACACAGCAATAAGGACAACCCCAAAAGCGTAAGGGATAGATAGGTCTGCTTTTCCTTTGTTCATTGTATTCTCATGGCAAGATGGCTAGTGAGGGTACCCTTCCTATAGTCCAGGAAGTAAAAATTGCTTGCTAAAAAATCCTTTGTCTCAGTGCTGATTTTTCTTTGTGGCACTGAGCATGTTTCCAACACTAGCCTGTATGCTTCTGCTCATGTTGTCTCTTTGTCTAGAATGCCCTCGCTCTCTGCCCTGCCTGCTCTTCAAGCCACTCCTTTCTGTGTTCACTTAATCTGGCATGTCTCTACAGGCATGTTAAAATTTAGCTCAAGGATTGCCTTAGCTAGGGCCTCTTCCTTGTTTCATACTGTGGCAGACATCAGCTGCCTCCCCATATCCTCTCTTCTTTCCACTTAATAACACGCTGATATTTTTAGTGGTGCCATGCCTTGGAGATGGCAGGGGCCTCTTCCTGGACCTAGGGGTTAAATCTTGAGTGATTTAAGCCAATTGTAATAATTCTGTTTCCCTTGCTAGTGACTGTTTTAGAAATAATCAAGTGATGTAATTCTAATTACTAACATGAGGGAAATCTGCTGGGAGCTTCTGGGAAAGTGTTTCTTACCTTAAAAAGGAAGCCTAGGCCAGGCACAGTGGCTCATGCCTGTAATCCCAGCACTTTGGGAGGCTGAGGTGGGTGGACCACAAGGTCAAGAGATCAAGACCATGTTGGCCAACATGGTGAAATCTCGTCTGTACTAAAAATACAAAAATTAGCTAGGCATGGTGGCATGCAACTGTAATTCCAGCTACTGGAGAGGCTGAGGCAGGAGAATTGCTTGAACCCCAGGAGGCAGAGGTTGCAGTGAGTCAAGATCATGCCACTGCACTCCTGCCTGGTGACCGCGCAAAACTCTGTCTCAAAAAAAAAAAAAAAAACAAGAAAGAAAGAAAGCAAGAAAGAACGCCGAGCTTTCTGCTTGTGGACACCACTGAGGTAGCATTGTTAATGTCTCTCTTCCCACTGCCCTCATGTCAGAGTCTCCAAAAGAGCCCGAACAGATGCAGAAGCTCTTCACTGGAGGGTTGAGCTTTGAAACAACTGATGAGAGCCTGAGGAGCCATTTTGAGGAATGGGGAATGCTCACAGACTGTGTGTGTGGTCAAGAGAGATCCAAACAGTTTCTTTATCTGTAAAAGGAGGAACAAAGTTATGTATCTCTCCATAGTGTTGTGAAGATTAAATGAGAAAATCTAAGCCCATTTTTGAGTACAGTGTTTGGCACATCATCACTGAAAGAGTGGCAGCCATTTCTAAAAAAGATATTAATTCCTGCACAAATAGTGCAGTACCCTTTAACCATGCCCACGCAGGCCCCTGCTACAGTGAGTGCTGATTGCTTCATGCTCACCATTACCCCATTTCTCCAGAACATGGCCTGGCAGAGCATTGCCCTGGCCCACTTAGACCCTACTTCCTCCAGCAGGCAACACACAGATGATGACTGACTGACCCTTCCTGCAAAAGGTTGGGCCCTGGCCTCAAGGCAGAATGGGATTTGTGCTTCAGAGCATTCACCCTTGTAGATGAGGCCAAAGTTGGTTCTTACTAGGAACCATACCCTTGTTTGCCCTTTCCTTTTGGCCTTCCTGCCTCATTTCCATTCCTTCCATGCTTTTTTCTCTGAGGTAATCCTTTTAACACATCACAAGCACCATCAACCCAGTCAGACTCCATCTCCCAGAAGCCTTCCTAAAATAGGGTCCTTCCCAACCACCCAGTGTGCCTTTTTTTTTTTTTTTTTGAGATGGAGTCTTGCTCTGTCACCAGGCTGGAGTGCAGTGGTGTGATCTTGGCTCACTGCAACCTCTGACTCCCTGGTTCAAGCAATTCTCCTGCCTCAGCCTCTTGAGTAGCTGGGATTACAGGCCCCTGCCACCACGACTGGCTTTTTCACTAGGCTAATTTCTGTATTTTTAGTAGAGAGGGGATTTCACCATGTTGGAGGATGGCCTCAACCTCCTGACCCCGTCACCTGCCCAGCTCGGCCTCCCAAAGTGCTGGGATTACAGGCGTGAGCCACCGTGCCCGGCCCAGTGTGCCTTTGTTCCAGCACTGTTCTCTTCCCCATCAGCCATATTCTCTTACTGGCTCCACATCACACTCTTACCCACCTTCTATTACAAGGAGAAAGGAAAAGCAACTTATGTAAGTGTGAAGGAGATGGAAATAATAAAAGAAAAGGAAGCATAAACTGTGGAGAAGAAAACAAGGACTGAAAAATTGAGGAAGTACAAGGAAGAGGAGAAATATAGCCACATGCGATAGAGTCTGAGCAACCTAAATTCAACAGTAACATCTGTGGCTGTGTGTGGCAGGAGAAATTCTTCTAATCCTTTCAAAACTGCATTCTAAGAAGGATTTATCCTACAAATGCATCTTTGTTATCTGATGCACATGAAGATGAGAAGTAGTAGATAAGTTAAATTACTCTGCATAATCTGGGAAGGCAGGGTGTCAGGGAGGCTAGAGAAAGGCTGGGTGGGGAGAAAAGGATAGAAGGGACCAAAAAACCATGGTTGGTGACTGATGGGATTAAAACAAATTTTTATAAGGTGATTTTTATTTTAATGAAACTTTTTTTTAAACCTCTGGTGTTTAATGTAAACACACCTTTGTGTCCCCTCCCTCCCAAGGAATCATTAATAAGTTTCCATTTTTCACTATGTAAAACTGTCTTTGCAAGGATTATGACAGTGAGAGAAATCTAACATGGCTGTCTCCATCTAGGAGTGGCCAAACTGGAGATTCATTTTTCCTTTTTTTTTTTTTTTGAGACGGAGTCTCACTCTGTCGTCCAGACTGGAGTGCAATGGAGCACTCTCAGCTCACCGCAACCTCTGCCTCCCGGGTTCAACCAATTCTCCTGCCTAAGCCTCTCAAGTAGCTGGGATTACAGGTGCATGCCACCACACCCAGCTAATTTTTGTATTTTTAAGTAGAGACTGGGTTTCACCATGTTGGTCAGGCTGGTCTCGAACCTCTGACTTCGTGATCTGTCCACCTCAGCCTCCCAAAGTGCTAGGATTACAGGCACAAGCTCCCAGCTGAGATTCACGTCTTATCTATAAAGGACATCTAAACCCTCAACCCATCCTTGGAACACAGGCCACCCAGGGGATTGAAGCCCTTGTTTTGGTTGAATGGAGGCTGCTAGATGGAGACTGCTAAGTGAAAAGGGTGCATAATCTGCATGCTTTTTACAGACGGCAGTGGTTCTCCTATCCAGCCTGCTGCCACTGGACCATCCTTACATGTAAGTCCTTCGAATAAACCCTAGGTCTCCTTCACTGTCTCTGGGTCTCTTCTTCAGCCTCTTGGATGTGGTGCCATCCCTACTGGAGTCAATAGGGGTCCAACGTGACAGAGAGTCTCTTGCTTATGTCTTACAGGTGAGAGCCGGGTCACTAGTCAGTCCTGGCTTCAAGGGAGTATGAGAAGGTAAGTATTTTCATTGTCTAACTTTTTTGGTAGAGGAATGTAAGAGATAAGCCAATGAGTTGCAAATGTAAATATGTGATAAACCTAGCAAAGGAACCTCAGCCGAGATGCCCTCAGAGAGGATCATCACAAGCAAGAATAGAAAATTCTCACACGAAGATGTCTTTGGTTTTGCATTCAAGGTAACACTGGCCTCATAGAATGAATTGGGAAGTAGGTCCTTTAATTCTACTTTTAGGAAGAGTTTGTGAAGAATTGTTATTAATTCATTTTTAAGTAATTGGTAGAGTTTACCCATGAAAGGATCTGAGCTTGGGCTTTTCTTTGTGGGATGTTTAAAAATTACTGATTCAATCTCTTTACTTGTTATAGATCTAATTAGATTTTCTATTTTTCCTTGAATCAGTTTTGGTAGCTTGTGTCTTTTTTTTTTTTTTTTTTTTTTTTTGAGACAGGGTCTTGCTCTGTCACTCTGACTGTAATGCACTGGTGTGATCTTGGCTTGCTGCAACCTCTACCTCCTGGATTTAAGTGAGTCTCATCCCTCAGCCTCCTGAGTAGCTGGGATTATAGGTGCTCACCATGACACCTGGCTAATTTTTGTATTTTTAGTAGAGATGGGGTTTCACCATGTTGGTTAGGCTGGTCTAGAACTCCTGGCCTCAAGTGATCTGCCCACCTCCGCCTACCAAAGTGCTGGGATTGTAGGAGTGAGCCACTGCACCTGGCCACAACAGCTTATGTCTTTTTAAGAACTTTTCATAATCCCAGTGCTCTGGGAAGCTGATGCAGGAGGATTACTTGAGGCCAGGAGTTTGAGACCAGCCTGGGTAGCATAGTAAGACCCAGTCTGTGAGAGATGGGAAAGTTCTTCAAAGTTTATATTTTAGACTACATTATAAGGAGAAGGAGTTACAATCTCTTGCTCTATGGCCATTATCTGCTATCAGCATAAACATATACCCATGTATATGTATTCTCTAAATCAGCTACATCTCAAATCAGCTACCTTGACTTGCTCTGACATGTCTGAACAGAACTGGGCAAGCTGCAAACCCTGGTGCATGCCATTCCTTATTTGGAAACGCTCCTGACCTTCTCCTGACTAGCTTCCTCTTCTTCCTTGTCTTCTTCCTCATCTTCTTTCCCGTTATCTAGTCAGGAAATTTCCAAGATTTTTGCCAATCGGGGCAAGCATAGAATGTGAGGTCCCATTACGGCCAATGGAAACTGGACACAGCAGTAGGGTGATTGTGTCAGGTTATGAAAGTTATAAATGTCCCCTTGTCCTTTGTTCAGGTGTGCTCTTGTGTCAAGACTGCTGGCGAGTTGCACCCTTCCTGCAGGAAGCAAACTAGCCTTGCTGAGTGATCCGTTGTCTCTGTGTGGATTTTTCCTGACGCTATAAACCCATTCCCAACACTGTCTCTAAAAAAAAATAGTTGAAAAGAAAGAAAGAAAGAAAGAAAATTTTATGTCTTCTATGTTAACTAATTTGTTGGCATACTGTTGTTTATGGTAGTCACCTATACCTCTTATGATTTCTATAAGATGATTATTATGTTCCCTCTTTTATTATTGATTTAAAAATTTGAGTGTTTCCTGTCTCTTAATTTTTGGTCAGTGCATCTAAAATTCAATTTTCAAAGAACCAACTTTTGGCTTCTTTGATTTTCTCTGTTGTTTTCTTCTTTTTGATTTTGCCCTCACCTTTAGTATTTTCTTTCTTCTGTTTGCAAGTATATTTATTTATTTATTTACTTATATTTTGAGATGGGGTCTCACTCTGTCACTCAGACTGGAGTACAATGATGCAGTCTTGACTCACTGCAACCTCCACTTCCTGGGTTCAAGCCATTCTCCTTCCTTAGCCTCCCAAGTAGCTGGGACTACAGGCATGTGCCACTATGTGTGGCTAATTTTTGTATTTTTAGTAGAGACGGGATTTCACCATGTTGGCCAGGCTGGTCTTGAACTCCTGACCTCAGGTGATCTGCCTGCCTCGGGCTCCCAAAGTGCTGGGATTATAGGTGAGAGCCACTGTGCCCAGCCTTCTTCCAGTGTCTTAAGCTTCAAGGTTAGGTTATTCTTCTTCTCTATTAATATAGATGTCTACAGCTTAAGTTTTCCCTTTGAGTATTTTGTTGGGGCTCAAAAACTGAGGCCCCCAAATGTGGTGTTTTGACATGCTGAACTGAGGAAGAAGCTTTATGGTCTCTCTGACCTCCCTCTACCACCTACTCTCACAAAGCCTTGAAGAAGTTTTTCTCTGAAGCTCCTTTATCTGCCCCCAATCCTGACCTGCAACAGCAACAACAACAACAAAAAACAATGGTTTTGGTTGAGCATGGTGGCTCACACCTGTAATTCCAACACTTTGGGAGGCTGAGGTGAGAGGACTGATAGAGCCCAGGAGTTCAAGACCATCCCAAGCAACATGATGAGACTCTGTCTCTACAAAAAAAATGTTTAAAAAATAGACAAGTGTGGTGGTGCACACCTGTGGTCTCAGATACCTGGGAGGCTGAGGAGGGAGGATCACTTGAGTTCAGGAGGCCAAGCCTGCAGTTAGCTGTGTTTATGCAACTGCAGTGTAGCCTAGATGACAGAGAGAGACCATGTCTCAAACACGCAAACAAACAAACGAAAAACTAGTTTTTTCTTCTCCCTGTAAGACCAAACATGAACCAAGATCTCAATAGACCCTTTCACAAGATAATGTCTTTCTCCCAGGATCATTCAAATCCAAAGAGAACTGTGTACCAGTTTACTTGTGTTCCTCTTTATTGCTCTTCAAAAGAATTCCTCTTCTTCTTTCTGCCATAATATGTTTTGCCAGGATCCAAGCCCCATTCTTTCTGTAACCTCAAAATGGTATATAAGCTTCTGAACTCTGTTGGTGGATGGGTGATCAGTCTGTGGTTCTTTCTGTAAACATGTTAATACATTTGTATGCCTTTTCTTTAATGAATCTGCCTTTTGCAAGTTGACTTTTCAGCAAAACTTCAGAGGGTAAAAGAGAAATTTTTCCCTTGGCTCCTACAATTGATTTAGCTGTATTGCATTAGTTTTGGTGTATTTTGTCTTTTTATTCATTCATCTTATTATCTAGTTCTGCTTATAGTTTCTTCTTTGTCTCATTGATTATTTAGCAGTGTGTTGTGTAATTTTCACGTATTTATAAATTTACCAATTTTTTTTTCTGTTACTAACTTCTAATTTCATTCCATTATGGTCTGATAATATACATTATATGATTCCAGTCCTATTCAATTTATTGCAATGTGTTTTATAGCCAAACATATGGTCTCCTCTGGAGAATGTTGTATGTTTGAGGAGAATGTGTATTCTGCTGCTTTGGGGTAAAGTGCTGAGTAGATGTCTCCCAGGTCTAGTTGGTTTACAGTGTTGTTCAAGTCCTCTGTTTTCTTGTTCATCTTTTGCCTAATTGTTCTATGTAATGCTGAAGGTGCAGTATTATCTCCAATTATCAGTGGTTGAGAAAAAACACACTCTGTTTCTCTACACTTTCAGCCAACACTTTGGATACCAGATGTGTGAGTTTTTTTTTTCTGCACCAAGAAATTCTCCAACTCTCTGAACACCAATTGGGTGTCTTACAATTTAATTTAATTCTGACTCTATATACTTGGGGTTAGCATCAGATTCCACAAATTAAGGGCTTAATAGCTATGAATGAAGGGCTCCCATGACCCACTTCTGTGTTAGATAGAATGGCTTAGGGAAATGCTTTACATTTACTGAACTCTGAGAAATGCTTTGCATATATTGACTGGTTAATTATAAAGGAGACAACTCAGGACCAGTCAGATGGAAGGGATGCGTAGCACGGTGTGGGGGAGAGGAGCACTGGACAGGCCACCCTCCCAGCACCTCCCTGTGAAACTCATCAAATCTCCTTGTTCAAGAGTTTTGTTTTGTTGGTTTGTTTGTTTGAGACAGAGTCTCACTCTGTTGTCCAGGCTAGAGTGCAGTTGTCTTGGCTCACTGTAACCTCTGCCTCCTGGGCTCAAGCAATCCTCCCACCTCAGCCTCCTGAGTAGCTGGGACTACAGGCGTGCACCACCAGGCCTGGCTATTTTCTTTTGTGTTTTTAGTAGAGACAGGGTTTCACCATATTGGCCAGGCTGGTCTTGGACTCCTGGCCTCAAGTGATCTGCCTGCCTCAGCCTCCCAAAGTTCTGGGATTACAGGCATGAGCCACTGCTCCTGGCCGCGTTCAAGAGTTCTCGCATGCTGTTTCCATGATAGATCCTTTTTATCTTTTTATTTTGAACCCATTTGTATCTTTCATTCAAAAGTTTGCATCCGGATTAGTCCTGCCAAACTCCTCACCCAGCTGGCATTCCAGAAGTCATCCTCTATTTTGATTTTTGATGGAAATGTTGAAGGGACTTCCTTAGAGTATTCTTGGCACTATATATGCTGTGGAAGAGATATGTTAGAAGTATCTTATGGAGGAGACAGAGAACTCTGAATCTGAGTTGCTTTGCCTTCCTTCAGACTTAGAAGTCTGTGGGCCGATGGTGTAGATTCAGCTACATACTATATAAATAAATGTGGTAGAAACAAGATTTATTCATAAAGAATGAGTTCTCCCACTCTTCTACTAACCAAAGGTAATTTTGTATTCATTTATACAGATTCTCTCCTCTTTTTAGTCTTTAAGGAGAATGCTGTCTCTACCAACATGATTGCAGGATTTTAAAATTATCTGCGGCTGGGTGTGGTGGCACACACCTGTAATCCCAGCACTTTGTGGGAAGCCAAGGTGGGAGGATCGCTTGAGGTCAGGAGTTTGAGACCAGCCTGGGCAACATAGTGAGACCCTGTGTCTAAAAAAAAAAAAAAAAAAGATCTGGAATTTGAAAAACTAGTGGATAAGTATAAGACAAGTGGGGCATACCTAACTAGCTGGTAGAGAGAGTCAGTTTTCACGGTAGGGAGGTGTGAAAAAATTGGGAAGAATAAAAAAAGAAAGGATTTAAGAAATTTTGTTTTGAGTTATGAGTGGATCTTCTATCATGTATTTTGAGAAATGCAAGGAAAGTTTGTTATACTGTCTTAGCTTCTTTCAGCTGATGAGCCATACAGCTCTATGCAAATACACATAGAGACTGCTCTACGTATAGCTCTTGTTCTTATTATAGCTTGAGAAATAAATTCTACATATCCTCTCTTCCTGCTTCTTTTTTAGATTTCTCCCAGGAGTACTGACTAGAAAGGATGTTGATTGTTATAGCAGACTCAGGAAAAATGGAAGAGATTCAAACTCTGTTTTAAGCATCTCATTGACCTGTAATTCTTTTTCTTACTAAAAAAATACAAAACCTGGCCAGGCACAGTGGCTCATGACTGTAATCCCAGCACTTTGGGAGGCCAAGGGTGGGGGGATTGTTTGAGCCCAGGAGTTTGAGACCAGTCTGGGCAACATAGTGAGACGACATCTCTACAAAAAATAACACAAATTTGCTGGATATGGTGGTGCATACCTGTAGTTCCAATTGCTTGGGAGGCTGAGGTAGGAGGATTGCTTGAGTCCAGGAGTTCAAGGCTGCGGTGAGCTCCAGCCTGGGCAACAGAGTGAGACTCTGTCTCAAAAAAAAAAAAAAGATAAAAAATATTTTAATCTTTTATTTTTTAGAAAACCATTTCTTCAACATTATATGTTCAAGTCAATTATATGTATTTTAATTTGAATTTGATTGATGTATTCAATTTCATAGTTACATAATGTGTGTTTCATTAACAGCTATTAAAACTGAGGTTCTAAAATGACATTTCAGCTAACAGAGTTCTAATCAAAAGATATGAAATGACATTTTACCCATATTCCTGAAAAGAATAAGAGCCATATAAGAAGTAAATTGAAGGGTTTCTTCTGAATTATTTCACTGGCTGATGTGGGGTTCATGGGAGAGGGCTGACAGCTGAGAAGGAGACTTTCACTTTACAACTTAGATAACTGAGGATGTTTTTTCGATGAGATATAAATGTGGGGAAAGAACAGCTTAGGAATGTAGAAGATATGATATTTGGATGTGGTGGGCTTGCTATGCCTGTGGGACATCTAGGTGAATGTTTGGTAGGTAGCTAGTATACAGATTTAGAGATGCTTGAGTGGAGGTTATTGATTTTGAAGTCAGTAATATCATGACAGTAATAATATAGGAGGGAATAAATATGATAATCAAAGAAGAAAATGAATATGTGGTTAAAAAAAAAAAAGCCATCTGGTAGAAATGGGAACATACTAGAGTGTGGAGGAGGGAAGAGAATCAAACATCAGCAAGGGACTGAGAACCACTAAACAGAGCATCTCAGGAATTCTGGAAGCCAAGAGTTTCTAGAGGGAATGAAAATGATCAATAGTGTCTAATTCTGATGATAGGTTAAACACGCACACACACACGCACACACACGCACGAGTAAAACAGAAAAGTACTGTGCTTACTCACACCTTTTCTGAGAGTTAAATAAGTCTATTTGGTGGCCATGAGATTATTAGTGACTTTGAAACTGCCTTTGCAAAAATGATGATAGTAAGAGAAATCTGACATAGTTGACTCCATCTTGATTCTAACTTCCAAGCTGTCCTTGACCATTCCTGGGCCTAGGCCAAGCTAACTTTGGGAGGAATTTAATTTACAGTCTAACTTTAAAGCAAGGATGATACTAACCCCTCCCTAAAACCACTCCCTCCCTGTTCAAGGTCTGAAACTGCCCTTGTAAGACTATTGAAAAAAACACAAGATAAGAATTATGGTAAAGGGGCCTGAGTTCTGCTAAAAGGTAGGTGTAGTTTCTATAATCCCTTAGTGCTCAGGAGTTGTGGCAGGAGGTCACAAGATTTGTGGCTTCCCCAATTATTCTTATAGATAACATCACTATCGTAGAACCTACATTTATTATTTTTTTTTTTTTTCTGAGATGGAGTTTCACTCTTGTTGCCCAGGCTGGAGTCTAATGGTGCGATCTGGGCTCACCACAACCACTGCATCCCAGGTTCAAGTGATTCTCCTGCCTCAGCCTCCTGAGTACCTGGGATTATAGGCATGAGCCACCACTCTCAGCTTATTTTGTATTTTTAGTAGAGATGGGGTTTCTTCATGTTGATCAGGCTGGTCTCAAACTCCTGACCTCAGGTGATCCACCCACCTCAGCCTCCCAAAGTGCTGGGATTACAGGTGTGAGCTACCACACCTGGCCTGATTGGTTTTTTAAAGATGTTTTTCAGACTGGACTCAACTGTACTGGGGTCCTACCCAGAGGTGGACTCAGTGCATGAGGACCATTTTCCATACCCTTAATATTTCATCCCCAACCAATTAGAAGCATCCATTTCCTAGCCCCCTGCTCACAAAATTGCCATAAAAACCCTAACCTCCAAGCCTCCGGGGAGACTAGTTTTAGTAGTAACTCCATCTGGCATATGGCTGGACTTGAATTAGTTAAACTCTTTACTGCAGTGTCTCGGTCTCAGTTGATTCTGTCTGTGCCGTGGGCAGGAAGAACCCATTGGGTGATTACAACTTTACAAGTTATAGGTCAATGGAAAGGATGGAAGACTGATCTGAATTGGAGGTTGGAAAGCTGACAGATGGCATGTAATACGCTCCTTTAAAATCGTGAATGAGAAGGAAGGAAAAGCTAGACCATCAGCTCTTGTACTAGCAATCAAGCCCTAAGTTAATGTCTTCATTTTTAAATTTTCTGTACTCGATAAATCTGGCCTAATCCATACAAACTCAACAAATACAGTTTAAAAAAAGAAAAGATAAGGGGCCAAGGAGTTGAGTAGAAACAGGAGAGAAGTTTGGGCTCCGTGTGGTGACACACACCTATAATCCCAGCATCTTGGGAAGCTGAGGTGGGAGGATTGGCTGAGTCCAAGAGCTCAAGACCAGCCTGGGCAACATAGGGAGACCCTGTATCTACAAAAATAAAAAATTAGCTGGGTGCAGTGGTTCATGCCTGTAGTACTAGCTATTTGGGAGGCTGAGGTGGGAGGACTACTTGAGCCCAGAAGTTTGAGGCTATAGTGAACTATGATTGCACCACCACACTCCAGCCTGGGTGGCATAGCAAGACTTTGTCTCTATTGAGAGAGAGAGAGAGAGAGAGAGAGAGAGAGAGAGACAGACAGACAGAAGTAGTTTGATGTAGTCTGTTCTGCTTTCCCTTATCTCTGTTCCCTGGACTCAAATCCTCCCTTGATTCTACTGTACTTAAGACAACAATTGGGATGGGCGCAGAGACTCATGCCTGTAATCCCAGCACTTTGGGAAGCCCAGGCAGGCGGATCACAAGGTCAGGAGTTCGAGGCAAGCCTGGCCAATATGGTGTAACTCCATCTCTACTAAGAATGCAAAAATTAGCCAGATGTGGTGGCATGTGCCTGTGGTCCCAGCTACTCAGAAGGCTGAGGCAGAAGAATTGTTTGAAGTCAGGAGGCAGAGGTTGCAGTGAGCTGAGATTGCGCCACTGCTCTTCAGACTGAGCGACAGAGTGACACTCTGTCTCAAAAAAAAAGAGACAACAATTGGCTAGAAAGCCTTCTGGTCATGGCTAGCCTTTTGTCTATGTCTGTAAGAGATGGTTTAACAATCTCTCTGATTTGCATATTGAGAGTACCATAAATGTACCCTTCCAATATGCAAATATATCATTTTGAAGCCCAAGAGAAACGCTGAATGAAATGATTACTTCCTGATACCTTCTTCCCTTCCTGCTCACCACAGAATAATCCATTCAGTCCAATTAAATCCCTCAGCCACTTCAACCATTAGTTCCACTGCCTTTCCATACCTGAACAAATGGTTTTCTATTTAAATCCTGTTCAGTTGATTTTATCTTAAATGAGAGGTTCTCAGCTCTGACTACATGTCAAAATCACCTGGGGAGATTAAAAATTACTGATGCCAGGGTCCTACCCAAAACAAATTAAATTAGAACCTCTCAGCATAATGCTTGGGCACTGGTATTATTTAAATTCTCTTGGAGATTTGACTGTGTGGTTAAAATTGAGGACCAATTTCCTAAACCCTTGCATGGACATGGTTCTTAATTATGCCTCCAATTAAGGACCCTATCCTTACCTAAGAGAAACTGGCCATTGACCTTCATCCCATCCTTTGGGAATGGAAATATAGCATCACATATTCTGAATTTAAGGACATTCCCTTCCCATATACCACAGAATTGCCCCATTTTGTGCCCCCAATGCCAATTAAGTGGATTGATCTGTCTACACACAGTCATGCCAGGCAGGAGCTCATTTTAGTGGGGAAGATGAGTGAGTCTGTGTTATTAAGAACAGAAGCAACACCCTCTGACTGCAACTGATACTTTGATCTCAAGTTGGTAGACTGCTTAGAAGAAGCTGAGTTACTAGGACAAAGTATTCCTGCTTGAATAAATCTACGATAACCTCTTTGGCTCCAAGTATTCTTGCTGTCTTCTGGACATCGTTGTACTATTCCACCTCTATTCTAAGGTGATGCTGTGAAATGTTTTGCAGAACAATCTTTTCAAATGCAATTCCATGCAGAAGCTGCATACAGAGCTGGATAAAAGTACAGTTGCTCTAGCTGAAGCAGAGATGTGGGAGGTTTCCACTCCCGGTTCTTAGCTCCTCCTCAACTACCTGGAGGAGCTTCTCCTGAGCTCTCCAATTTCCAGGAACACAGATTGAAAATCACCACGTTAGGATGACAGCAGCAATATCAAAAGCCAACAGGTAAACAATAGCACTAGAACAGAATTATCAGTTGTTTTGCTCCATAGAATGAAAAAGACGCTCTTACTGAGTAGTCAAGGATATAGAAGTCAGCACTCTCAGGAAGAATTCGAAGTGTGGAGGAAGGAAAGGAAACAAGAGCAAGAAAAATAGAGAGTAACCAGGATAATGATATTTTAAAAATTACACTGTGGGAGATACTGTTGAAAGAAATGGCAATGTTTAGCCTAGAGAGAAGGAATGTGATAACTTTCTTCAAATATTTTTAGAACTGTCCCAAGTAAGTAGGAGTGAAGTAGTTGTATGTGTTTGCAGGAAATAGAACATACACCATTGAGTGGGTAGCAGTCTTAGGGAAAAAGCTTTTGGCTCAATCTAAGTAAGTTTCTAATGTTATAAGGCCATCTAAAGAGGTAGTAAATTCCCAGTCCTTGGAGATGTTGAGTTATTGATTAGATGACAAAGTCACTTATTGACTCCCTTTTTTATTTCTCCCTTCCTGTTAAAGAAAAAAAATAATTGATAGATACTAGTATTAATAGCTGGGTGATGAAACAATCTGTATAACAAATCCCCGTGACACATGTTTGCCTATGTAACAAATCTGTGTATCCTGCACATGTACCCCTGAACTTAAAAGTTTAAAAATTTTTCATGACACTTGTTAAAACATGGCAAAGTAAAATATCATTTGACCAGCAATCCCATTACTGGGTATATACCCAAAGGATTATAAATCATTCTATTATAAATCATTCTATTCACAATAGCAAAGACTTGGAACCAACCCAAATGGCCTTCAGTGATAGACTGGATAAAGAAAATGTGGCACATATAGACCATGGAATACTATGTAGCCATAAAAAAGGATGAGTTCATATCCTTTGCAGGGACATGGATAAAGCTGGAAACCATCATTCTCAGCAAACTAACACAAGAACAGAAAACCAAAGATTGCATGTTCTCACTCATAAGTGGGTGTTGAACAATGAGAACACATGGTTACAGGGAGGGGAACATCACATACTGGGGCCTGTTGGGGGTGGGGGGATAGGGGAGGGATAGCATTAGGAGAAGTATCTAATGTAAATGACAGGGTGATGGATGCAGCAAACCACCATGGCACATGTACACCTATATAACAAACCTGCACATTCTGCATATACACCCCAGAACTTAAAGTATAATAATAGTTTTCAAAAGCATGTTAAAGTAGACTTTGTTCAGGACCATTGAGATAGGTACAGGGACCATTTCAATCAGGTTTTGCAGTATGGTAGAGAGACTGGGCTCACCTTTGAATATAATAAGGAAAAGTGGGAATTTGGAGTGAAGGAGCAGGGTGAAGTCCATTGGATGGAAAATTACTAAGAGGAATATCAAGGGGAAGAAGATTTATGGCTAAATCAACCTAACAGGATTCTTGCTGAAGTTAGGCCAGGGTGATCAGATATCACATGGCAGATAGCAGAGGTTGAGGAACTTGATAGATAATGAGGGTGATCAGATATCAAGAATGGGGGATTCTGGCTAAAATGACTTAGCAGGATTTTTACTAGAAGTGGACTCCACAAAAAAGTCCAAAGGAAACCAAAATTGGGCCTAATAAAAAAGATTGCTCAGAAGAGCTTGAGTATAGTTTGGTCAAGGAGACAATCTTTGTTACTCACATGCTTGATCTCAATACTTACATTAATTTAAGTAAAATTATATCTTTCATCCAAAAAATTAAAATTTGAGTACCTGCTATATGCCCCATGAGTTGTTCATAACTGCAGTGTTGACAGAGAGCTATATCACAATTAGCGGTGAAGTATGTCACAAGAAGCTGATTTCTATGAATAAACTATTAAAGCTTACAAATGATTTGCTTTAACATTATTGATAATCTAGAATGCATTCAATGCTGTAACTATACCACAGTTGCTTTCGTTCTGTATTCTGTGATGCATATTTGAGTGGGAGAAAGGTGCAAGTTATTAGCTAAAGCATTTCAAGTTAATTATACTCTATGTCATATCAAATTTCAGTTATGGCCTGGAATAATTTGACTGATAATGATCTATCGCGGAGAAGCGTGGCAAGATACATGATCACGTCGATCTGTGTTGCCTTTATTTGTTTCACTTTCCTGCAAATGTTTTCGTGTTTCTTCAAATTCTTAAAAGCACCATGGGATGTGTCCATCTATTAAAAGAGACACCTTGGACAAGAACTGTAGGGTCCCTGCCTTTACCAGACTGGAACATGTAGCGAAGTTGACAGAGCTTAGGTCCTGGACACAACTGAATGTGATGGTAATGCTGCCATTTTCTAACTCTGCCTCCTGTGGCATGTCACTTAACCTTCCTAGGCATCAGCTTCCTCAGCTGTGAAAGGAAATACTAACTTCATTACAAGGTTATCAGGAGGGTAAGAGACAACAAACATACATTGTTAAGTGCATTTGTTTAAAAAAATGTAGACAGTGAATATGATAGTGGTTATCCTTATTAATAGCATTTGAACAGAATAAGAGGTAAAGTCCTATTCGACTGGGTTCAGATTTCTTCTGATAATATCAGAGCATACTCATAGTTCTGGGGAAAAAGTAATTCCATAGAAAAATGACTATTTTTGAACTATTTTTGTGAGGAAATACTGTCTTCTGAGCTACTTCGTTTATTTTGTTTGTTTATTTTCTTGTGAGACTTTACCATTTCAAAGCAAAATCTAAATTTGAATACTAGATGCAGCTACCAAGAAGCTATCAGCAAAACACAGAGCTGCAGACAATATTCTTTTGAGTTTTTTCTTACACATCATTTTTAATGCTGAACACAGTAGCTGGCAATACTGGGCCTGGTTGGTGAGACTTACAGATAATTAAAGGGCTTTGAAAGGATTTGACTATTTTTACATGCACTAATTTTATACATTTCTATAAAATGTAACTGACATGAGCAGGCTTCACTGGACTGTGAATACCAGGTGGGAAATTTATTAATGTCCATGTTATTACTGTTCTGAATTTCACCCAATCCCTTTTTACACCAGCAACAGGGCTGGCACAAAAGTGAGGCAAAGAAGGTGCTTAGGGTGCCAAGAATGCCCTTTTACAAATGAAAATTTTCAATAGTTGAAAATTATAACCATATGTGTAGCTGCTACTTAGAGTAACCTAATATTTTAATGGGGAAGAAGTATTTTTTGAACACTGATGAGAATTATTTGAGAGCCACAGGCTGATCTGAAGATTTCAAAGCTGTTCCATGCTAAACAGTTTCAAAGCCCAGTGAGAAGATACACTGCTGGGATCTGGTAATTACCTGTCTATCTATATCTATCTATCTATCTATCTATCTATCTATCTATCTATCTAATCTCTCTCTCTTTTTGTTTCCCCAGTTAATCAATCTCTATTTATTTATTCATTTTTGAGACAGGGTCTCTGTTTCCCAGGCTGGAGGACAGTGTTGTGATCATAGCTCACCGCAACTTTGAACCTCTGCACTCAAGCAATCCTCCTGCCTCACCTTCCTTGTAGCTGGGACTACAGGTGCATGCCGCCATGCCAGGCTGATTTTTTTATTTTGTAGAAATGGGGGTCTTGCTATGTTCAGGCTTGTCTTAAGCTCCTAGGCTCAAGTGATCCTCTTGCCTTGGCATCCCAAAGTGCTGGGCTTACAGGTGTGAAATACCATGCCTCCCCAATCATTATTTATCTATTTATCTGTCACTATCTTGCCTGTCAGTGTTACCTCATCAATTTAACCCATAAGTCAAGGTATCGATAGAGATTGGAGACAGGCCAATGCCTAGGCAATAGGGGCAGGTCCGCAGTGAAACCCACCTTCAAGTCAAATACAGTTTAGAGCCTGAAAGCCAAGCTACAAGTTAAATCCATGAACTAGATTGAGAACCTATCTTCTCATTTGGTGCACTTTCCTCTGATTGATCTCCACCCTTCACCTATTTTACATATATCTACCCTTCCCTAATTGTTTTTGTACACTGTTGTGCCCATCTTTGAGTGGTGCCTTTGTTTCAACCCTTTTTGCATACTCACAAACCAATCAGCACACACTCCCCATTCTGTGCCTATAAAAATCCTGAACTCAGTCACACTGTGAAACTGCCCACCTCTGGGTGGTGGGGGGACTACCTGCCTTTAGGAGGGCAAAAGAGATGACCTGACCTTCCCATCCCCTTTCCGCTGAAAGCTGCTTCATTGCTCGATACAATTCTCCACCCTCATCACCCTTCTATTGTCAGTGTGACCTCATTCTTCCTGGATGCAGGACAAAAATTTGGTATCCACTGAACATGGGTGCTGAGTGTTCAGTTGCGATGGCCACAGGAGCCGTGGGCTGGAGTGCAAGCCAGATGTGACCTGGTGGGCTGAGTAGATGGGGCACCCCCTGCTGTGAACCTGGCAAAGTGGCTGAAAAATATCTTGCATCGTATCTGGGGGCTTGTCTGGGATTTGTTGGAAGGGTGAGTGAATGTGGACCCTGCTACTCCCACCAAACTGTCATTCTTGGGTGTTGGGAATGGTGGCTTTATTTCCTTTCATGAAGGTCTAACTGTTGCATAAGAATGGAAGGATGTCCTGGGGCAACTGAGGGCATCTGGCTGAGGCTACACTTCAATGTTATTCAAAGGTGTGGATTGACTCCAGTCTCTGACTGCTTCATAGGGTGTCGGCCAAGACCTCCAGTCTTTTCTATAGCATTTTCCTTCTTTCTTTCATGGTCATGATGGCTCCTATCTCTTCTTTTATAATGTTAAGGGTGTTGTTGCAAACTAGAGAGATATTACTGGGGAGACTGAGCACTTGGCTCAGTCATCAAAAATGTAGTTCAGAACAATGGGGTTTCTGTCCATTCTTAGAAACAGGGAGGAGGCATCAATTAAGAGCTTTTTCCCTGTTGAAGGAGCCTATTTGCATAAGAGCAAAAGGCTTTTTCCCCAGGCACTTTCCCCTCCCTGCACTTAAGCTGTTTTATTTCTTTTCTCCATCATGTCAAGAGTTAACATAGCCCTGTGAATACAGGGAACTTTTCTATGCAATAGATTTTTTTCCTTTTAGAAGGAATCTTATTAGGCCAAGTTCCCTTTCTCTCCCTTGTTTGAGGAGAACCTGGTTCCACAGCTTCACCTTAGTACTCTGCTTATAATAAGGAAGCAACAGAGGAGTGCTCGCACTTGCTGGCTGCAAGTTTGGCGAGGGCCACCTGGGACTTAATTTAATGAGTCCATGCACCCTGCTGAGGTATCTTTTTGTTCCAAACCCAATTCCAAGCTTTAGGTTGAAGCCCTAGAAAGGAAAATTGGATCTGAGGGATCCAGAGGCAGGCAACAATGAAAATTAAGGGGTACAGCATAGGTGAGCATGACTAATTCCTGCAAATTAGGCACACCTCATTTCATGGATGGAGGTCACACCTGTATCCATAGCATAGATGAAGTTACTGACAGCAGGGAGGCTAGGCTAGCACGTAGGTAGTGCAGATAATTCCTACCCTCTAGGCCTCCTTATTACATGGGTGAAAGCCACATTGGCACTCATGGGCAGCACCTGCCAAGGTCACTGGGACTCAGGGATATAAAGACAGAAGAAAAAAGGGGATACCTTTTTTTCTCTCCCTCACATACCCCAGGTATTTGCTAGGAAGAGAAAGGAACTAGCGGATGCCTTTTTCCTCTCTTTCCAGATGGCTAACTAACCATCTTTAGTCTGTATGTCTCTCAAACTCATTCCGAATTACTGGGACTCCTTTGAAAAAAGAAAACCAATTTCTTTTTCCTGTTTCCTCTTCTGTCCTCTCTTCACGGATGAATAATCGTGTCTCCATACCACAGGACATTCCCTTCTGTGAAAAGTTTAATTTCCACAAACCTTAAATCACTTGGCTTAAAAAAAAATGTACTGGGAAGACATTATAACTCTAACTGAGCAATCTCTTGAGGAAGGACATCATTTGCAGTATGCAAATAACCTATTTGTCTGCTCTCGCTTTATACAACCCCAGGTCATAAGGGCTTTATAGCTCGGGAGAAGAGAACCCTGAAACCTGACATGCTGGCAAAAGAGTAAAAGTTTTTTTTTTTTTAACCACTCAGGCTTCCGGCTTTTCTCTCTCTCTGTACAAACTGAATGATTGAATGATAAAAATCACTGTTTGTATCCTCTAAAATGTTTTGATTAACAGAAAAAGGATTTGTGAGGCGAGTCTTAAGCTGTAGTGAATTTGTTGTACTTTGTGGTAAGAATTTGTCTTTCTATATCTTTCTATCAGAAAGAGGGGTAGCTTAGGATAGAATGTGGGTCTAGGACCCCGTAAGTCCACTGTTCAAGCCAGCCTGGCAAACTGGTCGGTAATAAACTTGCTATAGGTCTCTGAAGAAAAAGAGGTTTCCATTTTGTTTTATGTACTTCGGAGCTTGACCTTGTAACCATGTGGCAGTACTTTCTTTTGGTCTCTGCCATTTTACAGTGGTGACCCAGGATCAATCCTGGCTTAGAGAATGAGTACTTTTCGGTTAATATCTGTGACTTTTACCATTTGCTTATTCTCTTCCCCTCCATGAACGACTTCCATAATAGCTTCCTTTCTTAAATCTTCCTTTCTCTGAGTTACTTTTAAAGATTCTAGGTTTTGTAAAAACTGCTTACCACCTCTTTGAAAGTACTTTATACACTCACGGTTAAGTCATAAACTTAGTTGAGGTTTGTTGGTTTCACCTGTGAGGTTACTTTTGATAAAGTTTAAAAGCCAGAAATATGGGCCACTTGGTATGGCTAAAGTCAGGTAATAAGGGATTTAAAAGGATTTTTTTTTTAAGAGTGTATGGTTAAAAGCAGCTTAATTAAAAATGGATATCCAAGCTATAATTATATTTGAAAGGCCTTTATGTCTTTTTTCTCTCTCTCTCTTCTTGGATCTTGTTTTGCTGGAAAAAGTTTCTTTTCCTCTCAGTCAACTGAATTATTTTTCCCCACTCTTAATGCATGCGTGACAGGCCCTGAGATAACTTCTGATAGCCTGGGACTGCTTGGGAAGAACAGAGGAGGCACCATGAAACTTGTTTGGGAAAAACCTCTGTTTTCCTCATGGAACACCAATAATTAAAAGCAGATAGATACCTCTCAAAATCTGTTTTTGTCTTCCAGTTAGATTTGCTGATTAGGCCCTAGAACCTGTATATTTTTCTAGCCCTGTTTCTAGGAAGGGCTCCACCAGGAGGCTAATAATCCAATGAGGAGATCAGCAAATGAAAAATCTTACAACAACTGGATCTTCTTCCCTGTCTATATGTGTTATGTGTGTGATGTCTATATAAAAAAAGAGCTTTAATTAATTGGCTTAGACAAAAACAATCACTCAGATCAAATATTTTTAAAGAAAAAATAAAAGCTGTAATGTCTTTTAGTCCATGTGACTCTAATCTTTAAGAAATAAAAACAGTTTTAAAGATTATTGGTAAAATACAAATATCTTCAAAATGTAATGGAGTGGCTAAATTATGTTCAGATATTAGGTTTACTAAATGCTTTAAGGTCATAAACTGCTTCTTTGGCTTTAGAAAATTGTTCAACTTGCCTGCTTTACAGTTCGGTAAGGCCTAGAGACATATGGAAATAACCATTTCCCAAACTATGCTGGAAAGAGTCAGACCTTATATGCATCTAGTACATAAAGTAATTTACCAGGTTTTATATCAAAATTAAAGATTGCTAAGAGTCACCATTATAACATGCAATTGAGACTACTGAAAACAGATTTACATGCAAGGTGTATAAAGAAAGTAAATGTGTTTTTGGTAAAAGATTGTAAAAAGGCATGGGAATGTAAACTTTTGCCTAGTTTAGAGGGTTAAAGGACTTTTAAATGAGATAAGATAAAGATAAAGGTTTAAATAAGTTGTGGAGGGTTTATAAAATTAATCTTGTAAAAGAAAGTCTGTGCATAAACATATCAACTAAATTCAAAAGTGTATTGAGCATTGGAATAAAAGCACAACAAGGTTTTCTTAAGGCATGGATCTGCTCTTTAACAAAAATTTGTACATATGAGAATCCCACCTTCTGGTCAAACTAAGATTGGATGGTTTTATCTATAAGGTTTCATTAAAAATAAAATATTGGAGCTGATATTAATGGTGGACTAATGCAAGGGTGAAATTGGCTTTCTCTCCTTTGAATAAGATTTTCACGTAATAGCAAAGGATAATGAAATATTTTGTTTGCTTTGTAAATAAACTGAAAAAATAAAGGAAAATCCAGGAGACAGATTGTTTGGAAAGCTGTCTTCTCTCTTAATGAGTAAAAGGTTTTTGCCTTTAAAAAAAATTTCGAGTCATCATTTTGGCTGAATAAATGACTTATGGTAACTTAGAATTCCATTTCATAATATCAAGCGTTTTATACCTTTAAAATATTTGATAAGCTTCCCAAAATCAAATTTCAGCTTTAAAACTGTCTTTTCTGACTCCTGAATTTTGGATGCTACAGGCGGCCCCTGAAGCATTCAAAAGAGAGGTAAACAGGATTATTTGACGTGTTTAGTTACATGAGATTGTCAGAATAAAAATAATGTGTAGTCTTCTTCAGGTTATATTTTAGTGAGTAATATTAATATATGTTCCAAAATTGTATGGGATTTCTAAAATTCTAATGTCAAAGTATATGCTATCAATCATAATTAATGTTATTATCTTATCATAAACCACAGAAATAACCAAATTTGCCAGTCATGTTTTTGACTGTAACTACCCTGGACATTTTGTCATTCACAGACAACCGTCTTGCTTTGATCCTTTTCAAAAGATGGTTTATAATCAGCTATAGAACTTTGACAGGTGCTCTTAAATTCAGGTTCCTGATGTCTTTGGAGATTGGAATAAAGGAAAAATGTTCAAGACTCATGTAGAGATAAAATGTTCATGAATATCAAGCAGAACAAGAATTAACTGAATGAAGTAAGAGAACTGAAGTAATCCTTTTTTAAAAACTTTTTGCTTAAAACATTGCTGATTCTTGTTTTGTTTTTGAGAGTCAAGGAAACTTATTTTTGCCTATCTACAGTATTTAACAATTGAGTAAAGTATACTCCTGTGAACAAAATTTGGAGCATATTTGTTTTTCTCTGCCTGGTTTCTCTAGAATTTGAAAGCTATTTGTGAATATTCTTAACTTATGGCAATATAATTGTTTGCATAAGTACAATAAGAATCCATTTTCTCTTGCAACAAGAGGCAATTGGAGAGACTGGTTGTTTACCAAGGCTTCAACTAGAAGGATATGCTTGCCTTTAAGGAACCAAGCTTTACTTACAGAGCCATTAAAAGCTCCTTGGGAAAACTGGCCTCATATCTTGTCTGCACAATTCCTGTACAGAGTTTCTAGCCTGTGGTTAGTAAAGAATGTCACTTTCTAACAGGCTCAGGAGCCACAAGTAACCTTGGGACCCCAAGAAGAGATGAATTTGGACACTCAAAGGTATTTGAGGATACAAACCCATTTCTGGGTTTGGCTTTAAAAAGTCTTGTCTGACACTCCTTATGGAACAGTTCCATCAGATCCCATTTAAAAAGCCTATACAAAAATAATTATTTTTGCTGCACTTTATGCAAATAATCAGGCCAAGTATAAGACTAAAGTTTACTTTGCAAAGGTATCAGTCCTACCATGATTTAACAAAAATGATGACTGAGAGAGAAAATTATGTTTCAAAACTTATCATGCACTCATCATTAAATTCTAATCACATCTGTTGTTTTTAAGTTTTTACATACATTTTAGATTAACCCTGCTTATTCCTGTGAAACAGCCAGTGATCTCCAGCTGCAGCTCAGAAGGAACAAAAGGGATGGGTAATGTAAAACTCTGGATCAATGTTCTAGCTCTGGGCAATTATCTTGCAAATTTTGCCAGGTGATAGGAGTAAATTGGGTGCTCATAACAGGAGGTTTCTTTTTTGGGAAAATAAGACCAAAGGAGCCAATTAACCGAAGCCAAGCCCTATGCACCCAAATCTTAGCAGGCATAACTGTTAATATAACCACCAGTTATTTGGGCATGCTGGCAGCATCAGAATTTTTGAGCTGTCCTTATCCCCTTGTTCCATTTTAATTCATGTCTTCTAATAACCCTGTTTGCCCCTTCTTGCTTTCAGGCCATCAAACTCCAATGGTCATACAACCAGAGCCTTCAATGATGGCTTCCTTTTACTAGAGACTTTTAGATAGGCCTCTGAGGAAGATCTGACTGTTGTTTTCCCAAAATAACACCCCCTGTCAGCATGAAGCAGTTAAAATTGGTCCTTGTTGTTATCCTAATGGAAGTTAGATGTACCTCTTCAGAGGGGGAATAATAGAGGTGGGAAGGAGACAAATGCTTAGGCAGATAAGGGTGAGTCCCCACTGAAACCCCACCTCAAAGTCAAAGACAGTTTAAAGCCTGAAAGTCAAGTTACAAGTTAAATCCACAGACTGGATTGAAAACCTGTCTTCCTATCTGGTGTACTTTCCTCTGATTGATCCCTGCCTTTCACCTATTTTACATATACTTACCTTTCCCTAATTGTTTTTTACACTATTATGCCCACCTTTGAGTGGTGCCTTTGTTTTAACCTGTTTTGCATACTCACAAAACAATCAGTATGTCCTCCCCATTCTGTGCCTATAAAATCCCCAAACTCAGCCACACATTGAAATCATCCACCTCTTGCCAGGGGTGGGGACTGCCTGCCTTCGGGTAGGAGAGAGAGATGACCCAACCTTCCTTTACCCTCTCCACTGAGAGCTGTTTCATTGCTCAATAAAATTCACTGCCCTCATCACCCTTTAATTGTCAGTGTGACCTCATTCTTCTTAGATGTTGGACAAAAGGGGACCACTAGACACAAGGGCTGAATGCTCAGTCACAGCAGCCCTGGGGGCCATGGGCCAGAGCACAAGCCAGATGTGGCCCAGTGGGCTGAGTACACAGGGTGCTCCCTGCTGCAAGCCCAGCAAAAGGGCCGAGAAAATCCTGCATCAGTATTATTTGGACTCTGACATGCTATTTAAAAAGAAATTAATTCAGAAATGCAGCCCAGCATGGCAATGTAATATTAGAAATAAAATCCAAATTATTTTCTTGCCTATGGAGTTCTGTTAAAATTCATTTGTTAAGTGAAATTTGCAGGCTATTTTATTTAAGTGTCATCTCTGTGAAAAGTCATCATCCTCTGTTGATAAAAGATTGAAAAGCTTTTGGAGTAAGTGTTCATGCAGAACATCCCTGCATGGATTCCTGGAATAGTTAGGGCTACTTCTTTGCACTCCATCAATAAGCTGAATGCAGTGAAGATAAAAGGTGAGAGCTGTGACAAAGAATCCTCTGTGGTCCATTGTGTGAATGATTTATAAATAATGGATGATGTTTATAATGATGCTGTCAGGTCAAAAACTATGAAAACCAGAGTAGTAAAGAAGACTGCCTGAGGGGTAGGTCATTACATAGGATATAATTGCTTTGTTCTTTTATTTAATAATTCATTGTGCAGAAATAAGCCATGTTATACCACCCTAGAGATTCTGCCCTATATATGTCAAAACTGACTTTTTTTTTTTTTTGAGACATGGTTTCGCTCTGTCAGCTAGACCAGAGTACAGTGGTGTGAATATGGCTCACTGTAGCCTCAATTTCCTGGGATCAAGTGATCCTCCCACCTCAGCCTCCAGAGTAGTTGGGACCACAGGTGAACACCATCATGCCTGGCTAATTTTTTTACCTTTTTAATTTTGGAGAGAGGGGAGTCTCTCCACGTTGTCTTGGCTAGTCATGAACTCCTGAACTCAAGTGATCTTCCTGTCTCAGCCTCCCAAAATTTTGGGATTATAGGTGTGAGCCACCACACCCAGCCCAAACTGACTTTATTAGATAGATGCAGATGATGACAAATCAGTGGTGATCAGAAACTTTTTCAATAAGGTAGGATTTAATGATCTATACACACTTCCCATGTTCTTCAGACCAGCATTACAGGTATAAATCTAGCATATTACAGTTAATTCAACAGAAATATTAAATTATGACTATTTTATGTCATTAAAGTAAGTTTTTGAACTTGGGTCAAAGAAATATTCAAAATTATATTACAGTCTACATACTTAAACTATGAGAAAAGTAACATTGAAAGTTAGGGAATTGGCTGGGTGCAGTGTTTCGCGCCTGTAATCCCAGCACTTTGGGAAGCTGAGGTGGGATGATCACTTGAGCCCAGGAGTTTGACACTAGCCTGAGCAACATAGTGAGATCCTATCTCTATAAAAAAAAAATGTTAGGGAGTATGTCTAAACCTGCACATAGGAGAAAATTCATAGTATCAAATGCTTGGAAAAATGAAAACAAGTAAGTTAGCTATTCAAGAGGCTAGGAAAGAAATAATAAATCAACTTGTGAAAACTAAAATAATTTTTTTTTTGAAAGAGAGAGTTGTGCTCTTGTTGCCCAGGCTGGAGTGCAATGGCACAATCTCAGCTCACCACAACCTCTGCCTTCCGGGTTCAAGCAATTCTTCAGCCTCAGTCTCCCGAGTAGCTGAAATTACAGGCATGCACCACCACGCCTGGCTAATTTTGTGTTTTTAATAGAGACGGGGTTTCTCCATGTTGGTCAGGCTGGTCTCAAACTCCCAACCTCAGGTGATCCACCTGCCTTGGCCTCTCTAAGTGCTGGGATTATAGGCATGAGCCCCTGTGCCCAGCCTCTTCCTTCTTAATGATATATCTTAGAAAATAATTTCATATAAGTGCATAAATAACCTCTTGCATTCTTTTTATGGTTGTGTAGTATTCCAGCTTAACATGGCATGTTTTTGTTCATCTCTCTTTTTTTTCATACTTACTTTTCAATGTGGTTTAGAATCTGTTTATTTAATTAAAAATCCTTTTGGAATTTAAATTTGAGAGTATGCTAAATTTAGATTAGTTTATAAATATTTGACATCTTTGTGATGCTGTGTCTTCCAAGCCAAGCATGTGACATTTTTCTATATGTTTAAGTCTTTTTAGCTTAAATGAACATTTTATAGCTTTTTTATATTCTCAGTACAGTTCTTTTTTTTTTTTTGAGATGAGGGTCTCACTCTGTTGCCCAGGCTGGAGTACAGTGGTGCAATCTTGGCCTACTATAACATCCGCCTCCTGGGTTCAAGCAATTCTTCTGCCTCAGCCTCCCTAGTAGCTGGGATTACAGGCACCCACCACTTTGCCCTGCTAATTTTTGTATTTTAGTAGAGATGGTTGCACCATGTTTGCCGAGTTGATCTCTAACTCCTGACCTAAAGCAATCCACCTGCCTCAGTCTCCCAAAGTGCTGGGACTACAGGTGTGAGCCACCGCGCCCAGCCCAATAGAGTTCTTAAATTTGTTTCTGCAAAAATAATCTCTTCTGTTATTGTTTTAAATGATCTCTTTCTTTCTAATATATCTGCTTATTGGCTGTTTGACCATTGAAGGCTATTAATAACTGTACATTAGTTTTGAGCCTACCCACCTAAGAGAATTATTTTATTGTTTGTGATGTTTCTTCTATCCTTTTTGGTTCTCCAATTACTCCAAGTAATTATAAATGATATAACTGATGCACAACTATAGCGTTTATAATTAATGATTCTTTTACTTCCTCTCCTGTCTAATTGAATTGGCTAATACCTACTAGAACAATATTAAAAACTAATGAGCATAGCTAAACCGTTGTCTTACTCATTTTTTTTCTTTTTCCTAAGTGGATTGTGGTTGGAGTTGTTTTAAGTTTATGTAAATTTTCTGATTGTAAGGGATGCTCCTAATAAGGAAATGCTATGATTAGTAGGACAAATGGGCAACGGGAGGCTCACCAGCCTTTCCCAGCTCAGCCATGCAGTATCAGTAATGCAGTGCAGGATACCAGCTTGGGGCCAAAGCATGAAAAGAGATTCATACACTGATCAAGAAACTAGTAGACGCAGACATGCTAAAAGAGACTCTTCCACCCTACAGTACCATTGGCTGGTAAAAAAGCCAATGATATTTGATGTCTCATGGTTGCCTCAAGCTCTTTGCTGCAGCAGTCCTACTTGCCCCTGCACTGCCAGATGTAGTAATCACAGAGTCCATTGGGTGGACTGAGGAGCCTGGCTCATGCTGGTAGACATACTAATGTTTTTTTTCAGATTCTACTGCATCCTTACGATCAGCGACTGTGTTCATAGGACTTGTATTACAACTCATATTCATTATGTTGCCTTAAAACAACTTTAAATTTCTTTTGATTTTTCACCATTGGATAGGCTGAGACATAGGAAAGAATGAAACCTTACCAGAGCTGTCTTGCTGCCATTACACGAATGACATTATTGTTAGAGATAGGGACAGCATACTGTCTGTCCCAGATAGTCAACTATCTGAGTGTTTGCTTAAAAGCCTCCTAAAACCCAAGTTTTGCAGTGTGAAACAACATGTAAACATGTTCAATATTGGATGTGCTTCTTACCTCATATAGGGATCCCTCATCCCAACCATTAGATTACTGGAAAGGTATCCACTTTTGACCAGCAACATATCTTAGAAACCCTAACAATTGGTACAGACTCTTTCGGACTGTGGCCAGTCACCTGGACAGCACATTTCAGTGATGCCATTTTATAGAACAGAACCCATGGGAAAAAGATGTGGCCATCAGGAAATGATGCTCTCTGGAATTTGTTAATAGCACTTTCCTGGCACCACCACCTCATTTCAGAGAGTATTCTTTACTTTTTAGTGGGCACTGGTAGACATAGAGTAACAGAGGCAGATCCCATGTGCTTAAGCTCTGTTTTCCTTATCATTCAATGAATCCCAAATGAGAACCCTAACAAAGTGGGTTGCTCAAAAAACATCCATTTTTAAGTGAAAGTAGTATATGCACGGAAGAAGTAAACCAGGTATTAAAGGCATCTGAGAGGTAAAGAGAAAAGCATCTAATCATCCTCTCTTTGCATGTTTTGGAGGCAAGGACTCAGCTTTCCTGATGGCTTCAATACCCCCAGGTTCCCAAGGATACCTGGTTTTGGTTGTAGATGCATCAGCTAAGTTAAAGGCAGTTCATATACAAGGGGTTGCCAAACTTGTACAGTACCAAAAATAAATCCTTGCATCTCCAGTTGGAATCTATAATCTGTTCAATGGGTAGAGATGAGCACTGTGGTGCTTGCCCTAGAGAATCCCCAAATAAACCTTGTTACATTTTGATGGATTCCTGGACAAGTATCCTCCTTGTCTTATTTTTATTTTATTTTTATTTTTTGCACTATTAGGCCTCTCTGGGATTATTCCTGACTTTAATAGGATTGCCTTTAATCCTGTCATGCTGGCTTTGAGATTGAAATAGAACTATATAGTTAATACAATATAAATAAATATAATATGTAAATAGTATAACACATAATAAATATAAATATATAATGGATTCAGGAAATATCTACATATTTCTATTTCAGTATTTAGGAGAGTTGTCATAAAAGTTTCCTACTTAGATATTTTAATATGGTGAGTTATAACACACTACACATTTCTAGAATAAACCCTACTTGATTTCCATGCATCTATGCATAAAAAATACAAGCTTACCCTTAAATTATCCTCCAGAGGATGATTGTAGCAGACACTATTTATTTATTTGCCTACCCATCATCCATTCCTTATTCCTTTCCCCCTTCTATTAAGTTCCAATTTGTGAGGTGTTAAACACATTGCTCTAAATGGCCATCTGTTTCATTAAACCAAGCATTATCTATTATGTTTCTTGACCAGTAATTGAATCAGGATGCATTAGTCTGCTAAAGATGTGCAGTATTCAAGAAGGCATTCGTCTCACCCCACTGCATGTAGTCATGAAGACAGTGGATAAAGATGTCATCTTGGAGGGTAAAACCAGAAGCCCAGGGGGACAGGGGACATGAGAGATCCTCCCAGGTAGCAGACTCACAGATGACAGCTGGCTCACCCAGGGGGACTTTCTCTGTTGCTATGGTAAGGTTTCCTTGCATTTCTGGCCAGCAGGATATGTAAAATAGGCACCATCAATGAGTAATTACTGTATTTATTCTGTTCCCCCTCTCTCTATTCCTTCAGTTAAAAGAAAAGTTACTTTCATGCATTTTCTTCCTTACTATGGGATACTGCACAATAAAGTCAAAAAGAGACTGGATTGTCTGTAGAGAATTTAAAAACAATAATAAAATTGACTAAAAGTCTGTCTGCTTTTGATGATCACTATGTGCCAGACATTCTGAACAATGTCAGTGATAAAAATGTCCTGTTCCACCAGTGTGCACCACACCTATTGGCATCTTCTTCATACTCCACTTTTTCTTTTTTTTGTTTTTCTTTTTCTTATTATTTTTTAAAGACAGGGTTTCACCACGTTGGCCAGGCTGGTCTTGAACTCCTGACCTCAGGTGATCCGCCTGCCTGGGCCTCCCAAAGTGCTGAGATTACAGGCGTGAGCCACCACGCCTGGCCCATACTCCAGTTTTGATAACATCACGAAATTGATGCTGAATTAATTGCCAAATTAACCTAGGCTGGGGCTTTAGTATGTTGGGACTTCTTATGTGAAGTATTATTGCTAAAGCCACTTTGAGTCAAGTTTTCTGTTACTCCTCTAGGAGGCCTTACTTGATGCTCCGCTAGGGAGCTAATCTGTATTATCATCCTCTATGCTAACACTATAGCTTTTATATACCTCTCTGGTCATACTTGTTTATAACTTTTTATTTGGTGTTCTAATGATATTTTGAACTCCTTGAGGTCATAAAATTTATCTTACTCATATTTGTCACATTTGTCTAGGACAATAAATGTCGTACTGGTTGCTCAATAACTTATTGTCCCCAAATATACCTGTAGCCTTATTTGGCTAACGTTATGCAGTCTTCACTGTTAGCATGTTGCTCTTTTGGAATACCCATGCTATAGTGTGGGTAACAGAAATTTAATAAGATTTAATAATTATATATTTGCTTTATATAAGCCATCTCTGTTCTTACAAAATAAAACTTCATGGTGTGGTAAGCAATGTGTTTTCTAGTTACTTTCAGGTATTCTTTGCGTTATGTCTACCTATATCCTTTTTTTTTTTTTTTTTTTTTGAGACGGTGTTGCTGTGTCACTCAGGCTGCAGTGCAGTGGTGCAATCTTGGCCCACTGCAACTTCTGCCTCCCAGGCTTAAGTGATCCTCCCACCTCAGCCTCCTGAGTAGCTGGCACTACAGGAGTGTGCCATCACACCCAACTAATTTTTGCATTTTTTGTAGAGACAGGATTTCACCATATTGCCCAGGCTAGTCTTGAACCCCTGAGCTCAAGCAATCCACCCACCTTGGCCTCCCAAAGTGTTATGATTGCAGGCCTGTGCCACTGCCCCCGGCGCACATACTTTTGGTGAGGGTGTAAGAAGTCTACTAAATATACATACAACAAAACATTTTGAAAAGAAACGTACACTTTCCCTAAATCAGAGCTTAGAATTTGTTAGATTCCTGTATTATGGCCGAGAATCCACTAGATGGTACTATTTCATAAGTGATCATACTTAGAACAATACACTGAAATTTTCTTCTCTGTTAACTGCTCACTGAAATATTTTGTTTTTCATTTCAAACTGTAGCAGCTTGATTAATAATGTAACTTAGTCTAGCATGAGGAAGTAAATTGTCATTATTAAGATTATGATAAACTCCTTGCAAAATAAATGAGTAAGGCAATCAATTAGCAGTCATCTAGTAGCTTATGTGCATAAACAATTGTGAACTACAACATGTTATATTTGAAAACTGAGCTCCTTTCAGAAAAAAACACTTTGGTGTTTATGAGAAGGGAATTGTATTTGGCATGCATTTGAAATTTCCTGCTTTGCAGATGGCAATGTATTGACTATTTGGCATTTATCAAGTTTTTCCAGGAAATCGACCATTGATCTGGGAAAGTCTAAACGTTACACATGATGCAATTAGGAGAAGATTTGGCTTAGTGGAGTCGCAACATGGAAGCCTCCTTATAATATTTTCATCAGTATCATGTTCTAGATCTACTTTGGAACATCCTTGGAAGCATTCTTGGAAATAATTCAAGATGAACATGCGTGATATAGAATTCACTTCAGGCAAGGAGCAGAGGCTCACGCTTGTAATCCCAGCATTTTGGGAGGCTGAGGTGGGAGGATCACTTGAGCCCAGGAAGTCCAGGCTGAAGTGAGCCAAGATCGTGCCACTGCACTCCAGCCTGGGTGAAAAAAAGAATAGAATTTACTTTATAGTTTCATTATAACAGAATCTACAAATCACTAAAGTAATGAACATATGGAGAATTCAGAGGCTTGAATGTAAAGGATAATTGTATACTTGTATTAAAAGCAGCAATTATACATATCAGCATCAAAGTCACTACAATTATATAAGTACTAGGAAATGTACCCTAATGACAAGCTAATATTGCATTTTTTCTTTAAGCTCTTTTTATTTATTTATTTATTTATTTATTTTGAGATGGAATCTTGCCCTGTCGCCCACGCTGGAGTGCAATGGCATGATCTTGGCTCACTACAACCTCCAACTCCTGGGTTCAAGCGATTGTCCTACCTCAGCCTCTCAAGTAGCTGTGACTACAGGTGCACACCACCATGCCCAGCTAGTTTTTGTATTTTTGGTAGAGATGAGGTTTCACCATATTGGCCAGGCTGGTCTCAAACTCCTGACCTTGTGATCCGCTCACCTCGGCCTCCCAAAGTGCTGGGATTACAGGTGTGAGCCATGAGCCTGGCCCCTATTTTAATTTTTTTAGATATAAGGTCTTGCTCTGTTGCCCAGGTTGCAGTGAAGTGATACGACCATAGCTTACTGCAGCCTCAAACTCCTGGAGTCAAGCAATCTTCCTACCTTGGCTTCCCAAAGCACCACACGCAGCCCCTTTTCTTTAAGCTGTTAAACTCCTCTAACTCAGGAGTTCTTAGCCTAGTCCATGAGTACCCTGGGTGTTCATGGATAGAAATGGGGTCCAGCAACTTTGAGTGGAAGAATTACATCTAACTGATATCCAATATTTCCTTTGGTTATGAATGTAGACAATGCCCGTGGAAGTATTATTAGTGCCAGTGCTTTTAACATCAACAGAAATCATAGATATTTACATGATATATTACATTTGTTGCAGCATCTTGAAATATCTTTCTTGTTAATCATACTTTAAATTATGATGGTACGGTTCTTTGCTGAATTTTCTTATTAATATGTTAATAATAAATGTTTTTTCTATAATAGTTTAGAAATGGTTTGACTACCATATTTCAGTATAACTGTTTTGTTTCTAATCCTGTACATTTTATTTTATGCGTTTAAAAATATCTGGCAAGGATTTGTAAGTTTCACACCGAATCACCATAGAGATTCATAATACAAAAATGTTCAGAAACTTTGCTCTAAGTCATGTTTTGAGATAGGACATTCTGGCTAAGCTAAGCATTGCTTCTCTTCCTTAAAAAAATGTAGCATCTTGGGAGGCTGAGGCAGGTGGATCACGAGGTCAAGAGATTGAGACCATCCTGGCCAACATGGTGAAATCCCATCTCTACTAAAAGTACAAAAAATTAGCTAGGTGTGGTGGTGCGTACCTGTAGTCCCAGCTACTTGGGAGGCTGAGGCAGGAGAATTACTTGAAACTGGAAAACGGAAGTTGCAATGAGCTGGGATGGCGCCACTGCACTCCAGCCTGGCAATAGAGCAAGACTCTGTCTCAAAAAAAAAATGTAGCATCCTTTAGATGGTGCCATTCAAGGGCATGAACGACCTAGAGGGTAGATGACCTTGAATAGAATCTATAATTATTCTCCCATTTAGCTACAAGAGTGGATTTAGAAGGTGATTACTTCAAATAAGACAATATTCAGGATTTCTAAATTTTTCAGCAAAATAGTTTTCCAAATGCAGAGCAGTTGACTTTCAACTTTCTGTAGCAAATGAGATTGAGAATTGAACTAAAAAGGCAGGAATCTTATTTCTTAGTATTCATTTCCCCTAAAGCAATTCCAAGTTTAGGGGCTAGACTGAAGTTAACCTCTCAATTAACTCTCAGGTCCAGGTAATTTCAAGATGCTAAGAAACATCAAAAATATTTCTACCAGGGAAAGAGTCAAAAGTTTGTGCAGTAAAACACAATCATGCCCTGCATAAAGATGTTTCAGTCATCAATAAACCACATATATGATGGTTGTCTCATAAGATTGTGATGGAGCTGAAACATTCCTATTACCTAGTGATGACAGGCCTAGACTAACATGTGAGCTTGTGTTTTATTTTTAAAATTTTTATTTATTTTTACATACTTTTTTGAGATGGATTCTCACTCTGTCACCCAGGCTGGAGTGCAGTAGTATGGTCTTGGCTCACTGCAACCTCCGCCTCCCAGGTTCAAGCGATTCTCATGCCTTAGCCTCCCAAGTAGTTGAGATTACAGGTGCCCACCACCAGGCCTAGCTAATTTTTGTATTTTTAGTAGAGACGGGGTTTCACCATGTTGGTCAGACTGGTCTCGTACTCCCGACATCAGGTGATCCTCCTGCTTTAGCCTTCCATAGTGCTGGGATTACAGGTGTAAGCCACCATGCCTGGCTGATTTTTTAAGAAAAAAATTTTAAAAGTAATTTTTTTTCTCAACTACAAACTTAGAGAATACTGCTGTAAAGTATGTTTGTATTTTAAGCTGTCGTCACAAAGGAGTCAAAAAGTTAAAAAAAAAATGACAAGTTTTTGGCTGGGCACAGTGGCTCATGCCTGTAATCCCAGCACTTTGGGAGGCTGAGGCGAGTGGATCATGAGATCAGGAGTTCAAGACCAGCCTGACCAACAAGGTAAAACCCTGTCTCTACTAAAAATACAAAAAAAAGTTAGCTGGGTGTGGTGGCATACACATGTCGTCCCAGCTACTTGGGAGGCTGAGATAGGAGAATCGCTTGAACTTGGGAGGCGGAGGTTGCAGTGAGCCGAGATCGCGCCACTGCACTCCAGCTGGGTGACAGAGTGAGACTCTGTCTCTAAATAAAAAAAGAATTAAAAGTTTTATAAAGTTAAAAAGTTACAGTAAGCTAAGATTCATTTATTATTGAAAAATGTGTTTTATAAATTCAGTGTAGCTTAAGTACACAGTGTTTATAAAGCCTACAGTAGTGTACAGTAATGTCCTAGGGAATATTCATTCTCTACTCATTGACATACCCAGAACAACTTCCAGTTCTGCAAGCTCCGTGGTGCATGGTAAGTGCCCTACACAGGGGTAGTATTTTAATTTCTTTTATAATTTATACTGTACTTTTCTATGTTTAGATATATTTAGATACACAAACATTTGCCATTGTATTACAAATGCCTATAGCATTCATTAGAGTAACAGACCATCCAGGTTTGTAGCCTAGGAGCAATAGGCTATACCACCTATCCCCGGTGTGTAATAGGCTATACCATCAGGTTTGTGTAAGAATACTCTACGATGCTCACACAATGATGAAATAGCCTCACAACACAGTTCTCAAAACATATCGCTGTTGAGAAGCAATGCATGATTGTATAATACAATACCCTAAAAGCATAAAAAGACACTGAGAAAGCCAAGCCATAATCACTTACACTATTAACTTCAAATTACTTGAATGTTGTAGAATCATCAGTAAGTATTGTACTGGTGGACACATTCCTGATAGACATTGCAACAATTATCTGTGACTAAAACTTTAAATATGTGTTTCATCACACATTGCCTACATCTCATTCCAATTTAATGATGAACCTTGGCAAAAGTTTATGTGATCAATGTGTTCTCCTGATTCTCACTCTTTCTTGCTAACAATGCCAGTTTAGATTAAACAATGTATTTAAAGGGAAATTTAAAAACTTAGGGGAGTTGATGGAGGAAAGAAGGGAGCTTTATGATTTGTCTGTTTGGTAGAAAACACTGCATTACTTGGTCTTGATCTTGTAAAGGCATTTATAATTTATTTGTTGAATGTGATTGTCTCTGTGTTCAAAGAAAGGCTTATGGTGCTATGTTCTCCTGATTTTGCATAGTTCACCAGAAGGAAATTTAGAGCTTCTGGGTGTGGGATCAGTGCCCTTCATCCAGAAGGATTTGTTGCTGGAGAAATTCAGATATGAACACTTAGGGCAAGCGTGATCATATTGTAATGTAAGGGCCTCCTGTGAACTGTGGTTCATTTGATGTGGAAAATTACCGGGTTTCCTGGTAGGGCCCTGAACTCTCTCCTTCTGCTCAGCTAATGGTTCATGCTCTAGGCATGTTTCTGCCCCTTCAAGCATTTCCTTCCTGCAGCTTCTGTCCTCAGTCTCTGAGACACTTATTCTTCTAACAATGTACCTTGGAGTTACTGGTAACATATTTACTCCACTCTTCTTGCTCAATCCTTAAAATTCTGAAGAGTTTTCCATCTCTTATTTTATATTGCCAAGTTAGTACCTTTCCAAGTTAGTTATCTAGTCCCTGGTCCTATCTGTCTGTCTATACATCTGTCTATCTATCTATCCATCCACCCATCTATCCATTCTATCAATCTATCAATCCATCCATCCATCATCTATCCATCCATCCATCCTATCATCTCTCTCTCTCTCTCTCTCTCTTTCTCTCCATCCTGTCTACCTATCTATCTATGGCTATAGACCGTGAAACTATTTTTCTATTAAGGCTTGAAGTTTCTATCTCTTCACGTAATTTAGAGTTGTGCCAATCACCGTTTTCGCATTAATCTTTTTTTTTTCAGTACTAAATGCAACGTCAGCCAATTTGTCATTGAGATTATGTCATTTTAATCCCTTGAATCTGTCAGTGCCTCCCTATTTTCCTGTTCATCAGTGCTTCAGATGCAGTCAGCATTTTGTCAATATCATTTTTTTTCCCTCAAATACCAAGATATACTTATTCTCTCTGCACCTCCTGGAAGTTTGTTCCTTATTTCATCTGAAAGCCATGCTTCAAACTTTCTCCAATATTTCTCTTCTTTAATACTTCAGAAACATGACCTCATATCCTGGATTTTATTCCATACATTTTATAAGCTCTTTCTTAATTATTTGGAAAATATGGGCTACTAAGTCTCAACCAACTAGCACATCCACAGTCAGCACTAACACTTCTGTTACAGATGACACAATTGCAAACATCTCAAAAGAGAATTAAGCCACCTACATGTGTTCGCATGGTGGCTTCTTTACGTGCAACTGGTTTTAGCCCACGACATATTTTATCAAAGCCACAAAGGTAATCTCAGATCCTAGAGTTTTATCTCGTGGGGTTGAGCTATAGACGACATCCTCTGGACTGGCCAGTAATGAATCATTCTTTTCACACATTCTTAATCTATAAAAGCTTCTCTACAACCAATTAGATAAATAATTTGACATGAAAAAGATACAGAATTTTGGAAAAAGTTTGAAAACATTTTGGTGAAAGCATATAATCAAGGCTGGTTATACAACTGCTGAACCCAGTGTAAGATAAAAATGCAGGGCCCTTGTTTAAAAATAAAAATCTTGGCTGGGTATGGAGGCTCACGCCTTTAATCCCAGCACTTTGAGAGGCCAAGGTGGGTAGATCACGAGGTCAGGAGTTCAAGACCAGTCTGGCCAAGATGGTGAAACCCCGTCTCTACGAAAAACACAAATATTAGCTGGGTGTGGTGGTGGGTGCCTGTAATCCCAGCTACTCGGGAGGCTGAGAAAGGAGAATTGCTTGAACCCGGGAGACTGAGGTTGCAGTGAGCCAAGATTGTGCCACTGCACTCCAGCCTAAGAGACAGAGTGAGACTACATCTCAAAATAAATAAATAAATAAATAAATAAATAAATAAATAAACTTTCTCTTTTCTTCCACAATCTCTCTTGATCTGTCACAGCATCTTTTATTTGCTACTTCATGTTGTACTGCCTTGGGTACGGGGACACTTGTGGGATCCTATCCTTTGACTTAACGCCCACGCCCACCAGCTGCTGGGGTCCCCTCCCCACCAATTAGCACCAAACCACTGGGAGAAATCTGTTTCCCTTTCCTTTGGAAACTTTGCTTTAACCAACAGTAGACAGGTGATCCTCAAGGGATTGCAACCTCTGCACCGTGATTCCTTAGGTACCTGGATTGGGTTAGGCAAAAGCCTAGCCCCCAACCATTTCTCCTGCTAAGCGTGCTGTGGAGCTGCCAGCCTAGAAAGAGGATCTGGCCACTGCCATGTCCCTCTCTGAGATAGGGGCATGTGCGTTCTCCTATGCATGACTCTGAAGGCTCCTCATGCCCATACCCAGGCCCCCACTGCAGGTGGAGGGTGGCAGCAGTAGCTGAGTGGTGGTGGGATTGGAAATGGAGGGCTGGGTGGGGCCCAGAGCACCCTGGAGTTAGAAGCCTGGCAGCCCAGAGCCTGTCCCAGAAAGGCAGCAGGAGGCAGGGCTGCTCCTGAGCCAAGGCTTCAGGTCCTCTGCCACATGCTCCATGGTGCCATCAGACTTGACTTACAAAAAAACAAATTCAAGGTAACAAATTCATTGGTAAGAATTTTAACACAAAGACTGCAGCGCATTAAACCCCAAACGAGAGGCTGTTATGAATGTGAGTCCCTGGGCGGCTTCTGGTGACTGGCGTAGGAAGTAGGCCCTGCGTAGATCCCGAAGCCTTGGTTGTTACATACAGCATTTCACACCAAGATAGTAAATCCCTTAAAATAAAAAGTAGGGACGATACCATAACACATTATGTTCCTCTTCAGGAGTGACTGTGCTGCATATTCACTGAGTCTCAGAACCCCACAATATTCAAGGTGGTACCATATGCGAAAGTATTCACTGAATATGTGTGTGTGTGTGTGTGTGTGTGTGTGTGTGTGTGTGTGTGTATTTTAAATAGAGACAGGATTTCACCATCTTACCAGGATGGTCTCAATCTCCTGACCTCGTGATCCACCCACCTCGGCCTTCCAGAGTGCTGGGATTACAGGTGTGAGCCACAGTGCCCAGCCCCAGAGTTTTACTCTTGCTGCCTAGGCTGGAGTGCAATGGCGTGATCTTGGCTTACCACAACCTCTGCCTCCCGGTTTCAAGCAATTTTCCTGCCTCAGCCTCCCCAGTACCTGGGATTACAGGCATGCGCCACCACACCTGGCTAATTTTGTATTTTTAGTAGAGACGAGGTTTCTCCATGTTGATCAGGCTGGTCTCGAACTCCTGACCTCAGGTGATCCACCCGCCTTGGCCTCCCAAATTGCTGGGATTACAGGCGTGAGCCACCACACCCAGCTTTCACTGAATACTGATAAAACAAGACAAGAAGCCAACAACAAGATCAAATCTGAAATTAAATATGTGAATGAGCATTCATTTAGCCAGTAAAGTTTATACACTAGGCAGAGATGCCAATTTTACACACTTGTTTCCTAAATCTGAGAATATTTTTACAAACAAAGGTACCATTTAGGTTATCTGTCCCCTAGTGAATTGATCAATGTTTAGAAAGTAGTAGCAACAGAAAGGGGAAAAAATTTTGCAATCTACCCATCTGACAAAGGACTACTATCCAGAATCTACAAAGAACTAAAGCAGATTTACAAGAAAAAAACACAACCCATCAAAAAGTGGGCGAAGGATATGAACAGACACTTTTCAAAAGAAGACATTTATGTGGCAAACAAACATGTGAAAAAATGCTCTTGATCGCTGGCCATTAGAGAAATGCAAATCAAAACCACATTGAGATACCATCTCATGCCAGTAAGAATGCCGTTCATTAAAAAGTCTGGAGACAACAGATGGTAGAGAGGATGTGGAGAAACAGGAACACTTTTACACTGTTGGTGGGAGTGTACATTAGTTCAACCATTGTGGAAGACAATGTGGCAATTCCTCAAGGATTTAGACATAGAAATTTCATTTGACCCAGCAATCCCATTACGAGGTATATACCCAAAGAATTATAAATCATTCTATTATAAAGACACATGCACACATATGTTCATTGTGCACTGTTCACAATAGCAAAGATCTGGAACCAACCCAAATGCCCATCAATGATAGACTGGACAAAGAAAATGTGGCACATATACACCATGGAATACTATGCAGGCATAAAAAACAACAAGTTAGTGTCCTTTGTGGGGACATGGATGAATCTGGAAACCATCATTCTCAGCAAACTGACACAAGAACAGAAAACCAAATACTGCATGTTCTCACTCATAGGTGGGTGTCAAACAATGAGAACACGTGGGCATAAGGAGGGGAACATCACACACTGGGTAGGTTGGGGGTTGGGGGCTGGGGAGGGACAGCATGGGGGGCGGGGAGGCTGGGGAGGGAAAACACTGGGAGAAATGCCTAATGTAGGCAATGGGGGAACAGAGACTGCAAAGCACCGTGGCATGTGTGTACCTATGCAACAACCCTGTGGGATGGGCACATGTACCCCAGAGCTTAAAGTTCAATAAATAAAAAAGAAAGAAAAAAGAAGAAAGTAGTAGTATTTACATATGGAATCCACAAAGAGGAGCTCTGAATTCATTTTAAATATCAGGATTTGAAGTTTCTATCTCGAGTATATCCATGGAGAGTAGGGCTGTCTTGAGGTATAATTAGTTCGAAGACAGAATTTTATCAGCTGAGTCTTTGGGGAGTGGTAATATGTAAACACTTATTAAAATGTTATAGTGGGAGAGAACACAAATTCTGCATAAGTCAATTTAGATAGATGCAAATAAAACCAAAGGCTTTCTGCCCTCTGGGATTATTTGTTCCTTGGTGGAAGATATACGTCATTTGCTAGATTTTCATCCATGTTAAGAGATAGCAAGGAAAGAGTAAGGACAATTTTGCAGCTTACAAGTGGCTCTGACAAACAAAGATATAAACAGTGTAGCTCACAGAATCTGATATTTCTCCCAGGGCATGTTTTGGGGGGTGAAAACAATTCTATATAACTTAATATATAGAAATATTTCTATATATTAAGTTCTCATACCAGGAAAGCCTGAACTAAAGTGTATTAACGGGATGTCTTGCAGAAATATAAATAAATAGTATATTGTAAACAGATAAGACAAAACAACAGAATAGTTTATAGGACATATATTGAATTGTAGGCTGTTTTTCTATTTCTATTCTGTGTCTATATTAAGCCGCCTAGTCTTTTGAGCTAGCTGGAGAAATAAAAAATGTCGTATAGGAGTCAGGAGTATGCCAGGCAACAGCTGATGATACTCAAAATGTGACCAGTTCTTTAATCCATCTTCTTGGTTCCCCAACCCCTGGCTTTGGGATGAAGACTGCATATTTTGCAAAACTTGGCTGGCTTTAACTGGCAAGGCTAAGTATTCAAGATTTTGTTGGTTATACTCAGCTGGAGAGTTTGGGAGATTTTTTTTTTTTACCCTTGCTGTAAGGTTAGTAGAAATGAATTGGGAAGGCGTTACATTGTTTGACCTTGACACTTTCCAAATAAAGGGTTGGTTTAGACTCAGATGGCAAAAAACTAGAGGCCTTTCCTGGCAAATAGCACCACTTGCCCTTCTACTGCCATTCCTTTGCATTGCTTTCCACCCCCCCACCCCCCATCATCTGGTTTTATAGTGTGTATTTATTTGCTTTTAATCTGTTCCCTCCACTAAAATGTAAGCATCATCCTGCACACAGGGACTTTGCTCTGTGAGTCTATCTCTAGAATGCAGAACTGTACATGGCACAGAGGAGGTGCTCAATAATTATTTGCAAAATGAATAAATGGATGAATATATAATGTACATGATTTTTTAAAAATTAGACTTTTTATCAGGTCACAATACATATAAAATTTACTATCTTTATTGTTTTAAGTATACAGTTCACTAAATATTTTTATATTCTTAAAAAAAAATCCCTTAATTCCTTCCTCCTCCATAGCCTTCCTAGACTCTGATAACCACCATTCTACTCTCTGTCTTTATAAGATCTACTTTTTTAGCTCCTACGTATGACCAAGAACATGCAATATTTGTCTCTCTGTGCTTGGCTGATTTCATTGAACATAATATCCTCCAGTTTCATCCATGTTGTCATATGGATGTACATACACCACATTTTCTTTATTCATTCACCTGCTGCTGGGCACTTAGGTTGAATCCATTTCTTGGCTATTGTGAATCGTGGTACAATAAACATGGGAGTGCAGATATTCCTTCAATATATTGTTCAATATATTGATTTCCTTTCTTTTGGGTGTATATCATGCATTGGAATTCCTGGTTCATGTGGTAGTTCTGCTTTTAGTTTTTAAAGGAACTTCCATACTGTTCTCCATAGTAGCTGTATTAATTTACATTTCTACCAACAATGTATGAGGATTCTCCTTCTCCACATCCTTCATCCTTGCCAGCATCTGTTATTGCCTGTTTTTTTTTTGTTGTCGTTGTTGTTTGGTTTTTTTAATACAAGCCATTTTAAGTGGGGTAAGAGATCTCATTGAGGTTTTGATTTGCCTTTGATGGTTAGTGATGTTAAGCATTTTTCATACACCTATTGGTCATTTGTATATCTTCTTTTAAGGAACGTCTCTTCAGATCTTTTGCCCATTTTAAAATTAGATCATGTGTTTTTTGCTATTGAGTGGTTCAAGCTCCTTATATATTCTGGTTATTCATTTCTTGTCAGACGGTTTATTTGTAAATATTTTCTCCCATTCTGTGGGTTTTCTTTTCACTTTGTTGATTGTTTCCTTTGCAGTGCAGAAGGTTTTTAACTTAATATAATCCTATTTGTTTATTTTTGCTTTTATTGCTTATGCTTTTGAAGTCTTATACAAAAAATCTTTGCCCAGGCCAATGTCCTGGAGTGTTTCCGCAGTGTTTTCTTCTAGTAGTTTCATAGTTTCCAGTCTCAGGTTTCAGTCTTTAATCCATTTTGATTCGACTTTTGTGTATGATGAGAAAGGGGAGCTGATTTCTTTCTTCTGCATATAATTCTCCAGTTTTTCCATCACTATTGAGAAGACTATCCTTGCCCCATTGTGTGCTTTTGGCGCTTTTGTTGAAGATGACTTGGCTGTAAATGCATGGACTTGTATCTGGGTTCTCTATTCTGTTCCATTGGTCTGTGTGCCTGTTTTATGCCAATAACATGCTGTTTTGGTTACTTTAGCTTTATAATAAATTTTGAAGTCAGGTAGGGTGATGCCTCCAGCTTTGTTTTTTTTTAGCTCAGTATTGCTTTGGCAATTCGAAGTGTTTTGTGGTTTCATATAAATTGTACTGCTTTTATTTCCATCTCTGTGAAGAATGTCAATGGCATTTTGATAGGGATAGCATTGAATCTGTAAATGGCTTTGGGCAGTATTGTCACTTATCAATATTAATTATTCCCCTCCCATGAGAATGGAATATCTTTCAATTTTTTTCTTCTTCATTTAAAAAACCTATTTTATAGTTTTTATTGTGTAGATCTTTTACTTTTTTATTAGATTGATTCATAGGTAACTTATTTTTTGGTAGCTATTGCAAATCGAATTGCATTCTTAATTTCTTTTGCAGATTGTTCACTGTTGCTGTAGTAAATGCTACTGATTCTTGTATGTTGATTTTGTATCCTGCTACTTTGCTGCATTTGTTTATAAGCTCTAAGAGTTTTTTGGTGGATCTAGTTTTTCTAGGTATAAGAGCATAGTAACTGCAAACAAGCCTGATTTGTCTTCTTCCTTTCCAATTTGGATGCCCTTTATTTTTTTCTTTTATGTAATTGCTCTGGTCAAGACTTCTAGTATTATGTTGAGTAACAGTGGTGAAAGTAGCATCCTTGTTTTGTTCTAACCCTTAGAGGAAGGACTTTCATTTTCCCTCATTCATATGATGTTAGCTGTGGGTTTGTCATATGTGGCCTTTGTTATTTTGAGGTATGTTTCTTCTATACTCATTTTGATGAGGGTTTTTATCATAGAGGGATGTTAAATTTTATCAAATGCTTTTTTCAGCATCTATTAAAATAATCACATGATTTTTCTTGATGATTCAGTTAATGTGATGTATCATGTTTATTCATTTCATTGATTTACATACATGGAACCAGCCATGCATCCATGGAATGAATCTCACTTTACCCTGGTGACTGATCTTTTTAATGTGTTGTTGAATTCCATTTGCTAGTATTTTGTTAAGGAGTTTTGCATCTATGTTCATCAGTGATATTGGCCTGTAGATTTTTTGTTGTTGTTCTCTCCTTATCTGGTTTTGGTATCAGAGTAATGCTGACCTTGTAGCAGAAATTTGGCAATATTCCCTCCTCTTCAAATTTTTTGAAGATTTTGAGTAGGATTGGTATTTCTTCTTCTTTAAATGTTTGGTAGCATTCAGCAGTGAAGCTGTAGGGTCCTGGGATTTTCTTTGATGGGAGACTTTAATTGTGACTTCAACCTCATTATTCATTGGTTTGTTGAAGATCACTTGACTGTATATGAGTGAGTATATTTTTGGTGCCTTTTCTGTTTCATTAACCTATCTGTCTTTATTCCAGTAACATACTGTTTTGATTATTGTAGCTTTGTAATATATTTTGAAATTAGTATGTGAGATGTCTCCAACTTTGTTTTTCCTTCTCAGGATTGGTTTGCCTATTCATTGTCTTCTGTGGTTCCATATGAATTTTAGAATATCTTTTTCTGTTTCTGTAAAAATGCTATAGGGATTTTGAAAGATCTGGCATTGAGTTTTTAGAATGCTTTGGGACACTGAGACATTTTAACAATACTAAACCTTCCAATTAATAAAAACAGGATATCGTTCCATTTATTTGTGTCTTCTTTAATTTCTTCCATCAGCATTTTGTAGTTTTTGGCTTACAAGTCTTTAACCTATTTCACTGAACTTATTTCTGAGTACTTTATTCTTTTTGATGTTATTGTAAATGAGATTGTTTTCCTAATTCCTTTTTCAGACAGTTTATTGTTAGTGAACAGACACACAACTGATTTTTGTATGTTGGTTTTGCATCCTGCAACTTTATTGAATTCATTTATTAGTTCTAACAATGTTTTATGGAATCTAGGATCTTCTAGATAATATCTGTGATAGGGACAATTTTATTTTTTCTCTTCTGATTTGTATACCTTTTACTATTTTTTCCAGTTGTTTTGTTTAGACCTTCCAGTGCTATGTTGAGTAGAAGTGGCAAGAATGGGCATTCTTGCATTGTTTCTTACCACAAAAGAAGAGCTTTCAGGTTTTCACTGTTGTATATTTTGCTGTGGTCTTGTCATCTATGGCCTTTATTATCTTGAGGCACTTTTTTCTGTTCCTAGGTTGTTGAGACTTTTATTTTGGTTATTAAGAAATGATATCAGATTTTGTCAAATGCTTATTCTGCATCTATTGAGATTATTATGTAATTTCTATTCCTTATTCTGTGATTATGGTATATCACGTTAACTAAATTTTGTATGTTGAGTCATCCTTACATTTCACGGATAAATCTCACTTGGTCATAGTGTATGATCCTTTTGATGTTCTGATAAATTTGGCTTGTTACTATTTTGTTGAGGATATTTGCAACTATATTCATCAGGGATATTGATCTGTAGTTTTCTTTTCTTGTGACATTCTTGTCTGGCTTTGCTATCAAAGTAATACTGGCCACTTAAAATAAATTTAGAAGTGTTGCCTCATCTTCAATTTTTGGGGAGAGTTTTGAAAGGATTGTCCTTAATTCTGCTTTAAATATTTGATAGAATTCACCAATAAAGACATCCGGTCCTGGCATTTTTTTTGTTGGTAGATTATTGATTACTGTTTAATTTTTATCTTAGTTCAAGTCTGTTCTCTTTGTACTTCTGTAAGATTAAGTCTTAGGTTAGGTTAAGTTAGGTTAGGTGTGTTTTTAAAAATTTATCCATTTTTTTCTAGTTATCTAGTTTGTTAGCATGTAATTGTTGATAGTAGTCTCTTATGATCCTTTTCATTTTGTGGCATCAGTTGTAATATCTCTTCTTTTCTTTCTGATTTTATTTATTTATGTTTTCTCTCCGTTTCCCTACTTAGTTTAGCTAATGGTTTGTTAATTTTGTCTTTTCAGAAGCCCAAATAATTGTTTTGTTGATTTTTAAAATTTGTTCCCCCCCCACTTTCTATTTTGTTTATGTCATTCTAATTGTTATTATTTCTTTCCTTCTGCTAACTTTGGGCTTAGTTTGTTCTACTTTTTCTAACTCCTTTAGGTGGGGAGTTAGGTTGTTCATTTGAGATATTTCTTCTTTTTAAATGTACGTGTTTATTGCAATAAACTTCTCACTATAGCTTTTGCTGAATTTCATAAGATTTGGTATGTTATATTTTTGTTTCCATTTCTCTTTAGGTATTTTTTAATTAAAAAATTTTTTTTTCTTTGTCCCAGTGACTGTTCAAGAGTGTGTTTTTTAGTTTCCAAATATTTTTAGGGTCTTGTTTTTAAATTCATTTAGTCACTCTATGTCTTTTGATTGAGAAGTTTATTCTATCTACATTTAAAGTAATCATTAAAGGGAAAGATTTCGTTTTGCTTTTGCTAGTTTTCTGTTAATCTTATAGTTCTTTGGTCTGTCTTTTCATCTTTTGTTGTCTTCCTTTGGTTGTATTGAGTTTTGGTCTTGAAATGCTTTTATTTCATTCTATTTTTCTTTTGTGTAACTTCTATAGACTTTTTTTGTGGTTACCTTGGGTGTTAAATAACATATATTTTAGTTATAACAGTTTATTTTAAGCTAATAACAAATTCAATTGCATATAAAAATTCTACACTCTAATGTCTCCCTCCTCATTTTGTTATTGTAGTTACAATTTAAATCTATTCATATTGTACATCTTTTAACATAAGTCTAATTTAGTTTTTTAAAAACTGTTTTGTCTTTTAACTTGTATAGTAGAATTAAACATGATTTACCTATCACTATTACGGTAATACAGTATTCTGTATTTGTCTATATATTTACCTTTACCAAAGAGTTTTATTCTTTGTTATGCTGTTATGTTGCTATTTAGTATTCTTACATTTTAACTTGAAGGACTTCCATTAGAATTTCTTGTAAGGCAGTCTATTGGTGATAAATTTTTACAGATTTTGTTTGCCTAAGGAAGTCTTCACCTCTCCTTCATTTTTGAATGATAGTTTTGTTGGGTATAGTATTCTTGGTTGGCAGAAGGTTTGTTTATTTATTTATGAGATGATGTTTTGCTATATTGCCCAGTTTGGTCTTTAGCTCCTGGGCTTAAACAACTCTCCCACCTAGGCCTCCCATGTAGCTGGGACTATCGTTGCGTGCCAGTGCACTCAGCTGGCAGGTTTTCTTCTTTTAGCACTTTGAATACATTATTCCACTTTTGTCTGGTTTGCAAGGTTTCTATGAAAAAGCCATAGATAGTCTTTTGGGGATTTCCTAGTATGTGACAAGATACTTTCCTCTTGCTGCTTTCAAAAATTTTTCTTTGTCTTAGACTTTTAACAATTTTATTACAAAGTATTTTGGTGTGAAGTTTTTGGGTTTCTCTTATTTGATGTCCTTTGGGGTTCTTGGAGCTGGGTGCTCATTTCTTCCTCAGATTTGGGAAGTATTCAGCCATAATTTTTTAAATATGCTTTCTCTTCTCCTTCTCAAACTCCTATAATGTATATATTGATCTGCTTGATGCTGTATACTAAGTCTCTTAAGTTTTCTTTACTCTTTTAAATTCATTTTTTTCCTTTTTTTGATTTTTATTTTAGGCTTAAGGATTTATGTGCAAGTGTTTTATATAGGTAAACTCCTGTTACTATCAGCATTTTTGTTAAAGCCATTCAACAAGTTCCAAACTTTCTCACATTTTCCTGTCTTTTTCTGAACTTCCCAAACTGTTCCATCATCTGTCTGTTACTCAATTCCAAAGTTGCTTCACAATTTTGGGTATCTTTTCACCAATGCCCCACTCTACTGGTACCAATTTACTATATTAATCCATCTTCATACTGCTGATACCTGAGACTGGGAAGAAAAAGAGGTTTCATTGTACATGCAGTTCCACATGGCAGGGGAGGCCTCAGAATCATGGTGAGAGGTGAAAGATACTTCTTGCATTGTGGCAGTAAGAGAAAATGAGGAAGAAGCAAAAATGGAAACCTCTGATAAACTCATCAGATCTCATGAGACTTATTCACTATCACAAGAATCGCACAAGAAAGACCAGCCCCCATGATTCAATTACCTCCCTCTAGGACCCTCCCACAACATGTGAAAATTCTGGGAGATATAATTCAAGGTGAGATTTGGGTGGGGACACAGCCAAACCATATCAATGATGGATAAGCTTTTTGATGTGCTGCTAGATTCTGTTTACAAATATTTTGTTGAGGATTATTAGATCAATGTTTATCAAGGATATTGTCCTGACGTTTCCTGTATTTGTTGTTGTGTCTCTGCCAGATTTTGGTATCAGAATAATGCTGGCCTCACAGAATGAGTTGGAGAGGAATCCCTCCTCTCAATTTTTTTTGAAATAGTTTCAGTAGGAGTGGTACCAGTTCTTCTTTGTACATCTGATAGAAATCAACTGTGAATCCACCTGTCCCAGGATTTCTTTCTTTTTTTTTTGGTTGGTTGGTAGGTTGCTTATTAATGACTCAATTTTGGAGCTCACTATTGGTCTCTTCAGAGAATCAGTTTCTTACTGGTTCAGTCTTGGCGGGGGGTGTATGAGTTCAGGTTACACCTGTCTTCTCTAGAAGAGAAGGTCCTTCTCTCTTCTAGGTTTTCTGGTTTGTGTGCATAAAGGTGTTCATAGTAGTTTCTGATAGTTATTAAATTTCTTCTTCTTTTTATTCCTTTGACTAAGCTATTTCCAATGACCTGTACTTGAGTCTGCTATCATTTCTTCTGCTTGATTTAATCTGATATTGAATCCTTCTAGTAAAATTTTTAATTCAGTTACTGTGTTCTTCAATTACGTGATTTCCTTTTTCACTCTGAGAGAAGCTGAGTCTAGGTAGTCTCTTCCAGATCCGATAGCACTGTATCAGGGTTAGGGATTCCAGTAGAGGGTGTCCCAAACCTGCTTACCAACTTTAGAGTCTGGTTTTGCATTTACCAGGGTGCAGTAGCCTTTCAATTAGTTTTTGGATTTTTCAGAAAGAGAATTTGTGAACTTTTCAGAAAGTGAATCTGTTGCTGAATCAGTATGTTTGTTGAAGGAAGGAGAGTCTAGGGCTTCCTACTATGCCGTCTTGCTGATGTCATCTCCTCTATAAATATTTTTTGTTGTCATCTTTTATTTCTTTTTCATCATAACATTTTTATGGCTCTCTTATGTCATTATAGTTTCACGTAATATGCCAATAAGCAAATACAATGTTTTGTATTTAATTTGTAGGTGCACTTTACTTAAATAATGTCTGCTTCTAAAGATCTTACTTGTCTGTATATAAATATTTCTTCAACTTTCTTAGATAATAGGAAAAAAGTTCATATTATAAGTGAAATTTCATTCTAGCAACCAATATTTACAAAGGACTTTTTGTACCACTGCTTTCAGAAATGTCCTCCTTGGGCCTGGAGTTTTTTCTTTCTTTTTCTTTCTTTTTTTTTTTTGTGACTTTATAAGTATCTTCTGAGAGTTCTTGAGGGAGTACTATGTTTAGAAACTAAATACATGGATTTTTATTAGTGTTATCTAAAATATATATTCGAGGATGATTAACTTATCAAGAATATATTTGAAAATCAGACAAAAAGTTACTCTTAGAGATTAGGGAAAGAAACATGCCAACTTTTTTTTTTTTTCTTTCTTGAGGGGGAGGGGCCGCAAATGTCCTCAACCACATCCTAAGATTTTTGTGTAAGAGTTAAAACACAGAACAAATGTTTCTTATTTCACACTGCCACTATCCTCCCACTACACTGAGCTTTTAGTTTGCTTGATGAGAGAAACTCTAACTTATATTTTGCTCTGTGGACCATCTAGAAGAGTATTGCACACCTTATATTGTCCAAATAAATTTATGATTTGAAATTTGAAAAAGAAACAAATTAGCTGTAAATGGAAAAATCTGTGAATAAGGAGAAGAACTAACAAGACAAATAAGTCATCTATTTGGCAGATAGAAGCACAAATTGAGAGGATAGTTTTATGATATTTTCTGTGAACATTTTAAAGTTGAATCAATGATTATAATAAGCAATTATTAGCCATGTTTTATATTGCTTGTCCAAGATAGCTTTAATTTTAACATGTAGTTAGGTTTAACTACAGGGCTGGTATCTGTTTCCTCCTGGCAGCTATATTTATGTATTCATCTAGGTAAAAATTCAGAATGCTAAGATAGCATCATTTTGCTTCATTCATATTCCTCAGTGATGATCATACCATATTTCCGCAGCTGAATAAAAAAATGCAGTTTCTTTATTCTGCCTTGAAAGGTGATGTGGAATGAACTCAGCTGCCTTTGTTTGTCCATATCACATGCCGTATTAGTCTTAGTGAATAATCAAATGTCAGGAAAGGCTGTCTTTTCTAGCTTTTGGTGGTTAACACACAGAGAAACAAAGTGTTTTATACTGTACAGAGGACACTATGTAGAATACAGCTTCATAAAATAAAGTTATACAAGTATACAATAAATTAAACAATGCTGTCATGGATGTGACAAGATATAGACAGGCAATATCAAACTATTAGGCTTACTGCTATAGTTTATTTTTTAACTGATAAAACATGTAAAGTACTCAATTTTCATGTCATTGGAATCTATCTTATTATAATTTTTCCCCTCAATTTCATGATGTCTTCAGGTATGTTATAGCTTAACCCTACATATGCTTACTATTTATAATATGTATAATTAGAGATACAATGTTTGATCCTATTACACTTTTGGGCTGATGACAGAAAATCAGTAATGTAAAGAGAACTATCTTTTGGACAAATTTTCATTTAAAAAATCCCAAATCTATAGCAAAGAAAGACCATATGAATTTAGCATTTCCTTCTTTCTTTTCTCTCTATATTTACTTTGTCATTGCCGAGAAAAAAGAAAGATAAAAACTGAATGTGTTTGACTTGCTCTTTCCATAAATATTACAGTAAAAATTTTAAAAGCCCAAAAATCAGGGATCTGCTAAGAAGTAGCAGGACTTGATACTTCCTATGCCAAAGAGAATAGGAGAGGGTATGGTGATGTAACTTAAGGTGAGGAAGAAGACAGATGCTCCTTTAATAGAATATGATCTAAGACAGCACTTCCAGAATAGTGGAGTAATAACCCTGGAAAACCCATTTCTCTATAGAAGCAATGAGAATGTTGACAAAAATCATCAAAATTAACATTTTCAGAAATTTGGAAATTCAGATATGAACACTTGAAGGAGCATTTATTAAAGAAAAATGACTAAATCTTGGTAAAACAGTGAGCTTTGTGATAGTTTAACTTGCTCTATTCTCAGTCCCTTTTCACTTGAAGATAGATCAATTGAGGTTTTCTAGTTTGACAAAAATAAATAAAAGAACAATGAGCCTCAGAGACAGAAGGACACCATGAAGTAGGTCAACAAATGCATAATGGGACTCCCAGATGAAGAGGAGAAAGTGAAAGATGGTGAAATAATGTTTGAGGAAATAACATTCAAAACTTCCCACATTGGCTGAAAATAATTAATCTACACATTTGATATGGTTTAGCTCTGTGTCCCCTCACAAATCTCATCTTTAGCTCCCATAATTCCTACATGTTGTAGGAGGGACCCAGCGAGAGATGATTTAATCAAAGGGTCAGGGCTTTCCCACACTGTTCTCATGATAGTGAATGAATCTCACGAGATCTGACAATGTTAAAAACGGGAGTTTTCCTACACAACCTCTCTTTTTGCCTGCTGTCATCCATGTAAGATGTGACTTGCTTCTCCTTGCCTTCTTCCATGATTGTGAGGCTTCCCCAGCCACGTGGAACTGTGAGTTCTCCATTAAACCTCTTTCCTTTGTAAATTGCCCAGTCTTGGGAATGTCTTCATCAGCAGTGTGAAAATGGACTAATACAACATCCAGAAAGCTTAACAAATTCGAAGTAAAATAAACTCAAAGAGATACATATCTAGACACATTCTAATGAAACTGTTGAGGGATAAGCAAGAAGACAGAATATAGAAAGAAGAGAAAACAAACTCATCACATACAAAAAATTTCAATTTGGTTAACAGGTTTCTAACCATGAGGACCCACAAAACAAAGCTGGAGGCCTAGTACCAGGCCCCAGAGTTAGAGCACACAGACCAAGAGTGCTGAGCTGGACCTTGGCCTACTAAAATCTTCCAGAAATAAACCCAGTCAACTGAATCCACCTTATACCACAATCAAACTTCCAAGGGCATCAAAGAAAATAAAAGCAAAAAGCAACCCATCCAAAGGACAGCAACTTCGAAGATTAAAGAACATAATCCAACACAGATGAGAAAGAACCAGTGCAAGAGCTCTAATAACTCAAAAAGCAAGAGTGCCTTCTTGTCTCCAAACAACCATGCTAATTTCCCAGCAATGGTTTTTAACCAGGATGAAATGGCTGAAATGACAGAAATAGAGTTCAGAATATGGACAGGAACAAAGAACATCTATATTCAGGAGAAACTTGAAACCGAATCCAAGGAACCTGAGGAATACAATAAAATAGGACAGATGATGAAAGATGAAATGGTCATTTTTAGGAAAGAAGCAAACTGATGTGATCGAGCTGAAAAACTCACTTCAAAAATTTCATAATACAATCACAAATACTAACAGCAGAATTGACTAAGTTGAGGAAAGAATCTCAGAGCTTGAAGACCAGTTGTTCAAAACAACTCAGTCAGACAAAAATATTGAAAAAACAATAAAGTAGAATGAATAAAACCTCTAAGAAATATGGGGTTATGTAAAGAGACCAAATCTATGATTCATTGCTGTCCCTGAAAGAGAAAGAGAGAAAGCAAGCAATTTGGAAAACATATTTCAGGATCTTGTCCATGAAAATTTCCCCAACCTTGCTTGGGAGGCCAGCATTCAAATTCAGGAAATGCAGAGAACCCCTGTGAGATACTGTAAATGACCATTGCCAAGAAACATTAGATTCTCCAAGGTAGATGTGAAAGAAAAAATGTTACAGGCAGATAGAGAGAAGGGGCAAACCACATACAAAGGGAACCCCATTATGCTAACAGTAGACCTTTCAACAGAAATCCTACAATGCAGAAGAGATTGAGGGCCTATATTCAGCATTCTTAAAGGAAAGAAATTCCTCCCAAGAATTTCATTTCCAGCCAAAGTAAACTTTATAAATAAAGGAGAAATAAGATCCTTTCCAGACAAGCAAATGCTAAGGGAATTTTTTTACCATCCAACCAAATATGCAATCAAATATACATAACAATCAGCTAATAACATGAAGACAGGATCAAATTTGCACGTCAACATTAACCTTGAATGTAAAAAGGCTAAATACTCCAATTAAAAGGCACAAAGTGGCAAGTTGGACAAAGAAGCAAGACACAACTGTATGCTGTTGCACATACAATGACACACATAGGCTAAAAGTAAAGGAATGGAGAAAAACCTACCAAGCAAACAGAAATCAGAAAAGAGCAGAGTTTGCTTTTCTAATTTAGGACAAAATAGATTTTAAATGAACAACAGTCAAAAAAGACAAAGATGGGTACTACATAATGGTAAAGGGTTCAATTCAAAAAGAAGACCTAACTATCCTAAATATATATGTACCCAACACAGGAGCACCCAGATTCATAAAGCAAGTTCTCAGAGACCTACAAAGAAACTTATACAAACACACAATAATAGCAGGAGACTTCAACAGCCCACAGATAATATTACACAGATTATCAAGGAAGAAAACTAACAGAGATATTCAGGACCTAAACTCAACACTTGACCACATGGTCTTAACAGATATCTAGAGAGCTCTCCACCCCAAAACAGTAGCACATACATTCTTCTAATTGTACATGGAATATACTGTACAATTGTCCACAAATCAGCCATAAAGCAATCCTGAGCAAATTAAAAAAAAAATCATACCAAACATACTCCTGGACCACAGCACAATAAAAAAAGAAATCAGTATTGGGAAAATTGCTCAAACCCTTACAATTACACGGAAATTAAACAACCTGCTCCTGAATGACTTTTGGACAAGCAAAGAGATTAAGACAGAAATCAAGAAATGCTTTGAAACAAATGAGAAAATGATACAACATACCAGAGTCTCTCAGACACAGCTATAGCAGTGTTATGAGGGAAGTTACGGTGCTAAATGCCCACATCCAAAAGTTAGAAAGATGGCAAATTAACAACCTAATATCACACATAGAGGAACTAGAGAAACAAGAGAAAACCAACCCTAAACCTAGCAGAAAATAAGAAATAACCAAAATCAGAGCTAACTGAAGGAAATGAGATGCAAAAAACCATACAAAAAAAAAAAACAACAAATCTGGGAGTTGTTTTTTTGAAAGAATAAATACCACTGATAGACCACTAGCTAGACTAACAAAGAAAAAAGAGAGAAGATCCAAATAAACATAATCAGAATGACAAAGGGTACACTACTACTGAACTTACAGAAATACAAAAACTTTTGTAGATTACTATGAACACCTCTATGCACACAAACTAGAAACCTAGAAGAAATGGATAAATTCCTGGAAATATATAACCTCCCAAGATTGAACCAGAAAAAAGTTGAATCCTTGGACAGACCAGTAATGAGATCCAAAATAGAATCACTAATAAAAGGTCTACCAACCAGATAAAGCCCAGGACCAGAGGGATTTACTGCTGAATTCTACTTGGTATATAAAAAAGAGCTGGTACCACTCCTACTGAAAGTATTCCCCAAAATTGAGGACAGACTCCTCCCTAACTCATTCTAGGAGGCCAGCATAGCATCATCCTGACACCAAAATCTGGCTGCAACACAACAGAAAAAGAAAACTATAGGCCAATATTCTTGGTCAACATAAATACAAAATTCCTCAACAAAATTCTAGCAAATCAAATCCTGCAGCACATCAAAAAGCTAATCCAACACAATGAAGTAGGCTTTATCCCTGGAATGCAAGGTTGGTTCAACATATGCAAATCAATAAATGTGATTAATCACATAAGCAGAAGTAAAAACAAAAACCACATAATCATTTTAATAGATGCAGAAAAGGCTTTCAATAACATTCAACATCCCTTCATGCTAAAAACTCTCAACAACCTAGGCATTGAAGGAACATACCTCAAAATAATAAGAGCCATTTATGACAAATCCATAGCCAACATTATGCTGAATGAACAAAAGCTGAAAGCATTCCCCTTGAGAAACAGAACAAGAAAAAGATGCCCATTCTTACCACTGCTATTCATCATAGTACTAGAAGTCCTAGCCGGAGCAATCAGGCAAGAGAAAGAAAGAAAAGGCATCCAAATAAGAAAAGAAGTCAAACTATCTCTATTTACAGATGACATGATTCTATATCTAGAAAATTCCATAGTCCCTGCCCAAAAGGTCCAAGATCTGATAATCTACTTTAGCAATGTTTCAAGATGCAAAACTAATGTACAAAAATTAGTAGCATTTCTATACATTGACAACATCCAAGCTGAGATCCAAATCAAGAATGCAATCCTATTCACAATAGTCACAAAAAGAATACTGAGGAGGCCAGGTGTGGTGGCTTACGCCCAGCACTTTGGGAGGCTGAGGTGGGCAGATCATGAGGTCAGGAGATTGAGACTATCCTGGCTAAGATGGTGAAACCCTATCTCTACTAGAAATACAAAAATTAGCCAGGCATGGTGGTGTGCACCTATAGTCCCAGCTACTCAGGAGGCTGAGGCAGGAGAATCACTTGAACCCAGGAGGTGGAGGTTGCAGTAAGCTGAGATCATGCCATTGCACTCCAGCCTGGGTGACAGAGCGAGACTCAAAAAAAAAAAAAAAAAAAAAAAAAAAAAGAATACTGAAGAATACAGCTAACCAGGGAGGTGAAAGATCTGTA
>CAUYLG010057698.1:0-62791 GCA_963573385.1 Cacajao melanocephalus | reverse complement strand
AGTCCTACTTGGTGTGCCACAGTGGTTCAGAGGCATGGGGGACCAGAGAGCAGGCACACCCAGGAGGCAGGAGAGGAGCTCAGAGCACCCTTGGCTGAGACACGCAAGGCAGCGCCCAGAGGAAAGCAAGTCTTCCTTATTCCAGGCCATGAGCCAGGGACGAGGAGGGCAGCATCAGCAGGCAAGGGCTGGTCCAGAAGCGCCCTCATGCCCAGGGCCACTGCAGCACCCCCGAGCTGCCAGGCACAGCCTGCAGCAGCCCCCCTCCTTCTCCCTGTGCAGCGCGGGCTGCAGCAGCCCCCCTCCTTCTCCCTGTGCAGTATGGCCTGCAGCAGCCCCCTCTCCATCCGCTGGTTCCCTCCTGCCTCACGCTACGGCTCCACTCCTGCCCGTGCTTGTCCTATGACCCACGTGGTCATAGCTAGCTGTCCTGAGACACACTTGGGGTGGTTCCAGAACCGTGTTCCCGTTCAGAAAGTCTCTTCTCTGCTCAGCAAGGGCTGTAAGGGAAGGCTGTGGGCTCTGTCCTTCGGCTCAGATTAAGGAAGTGGCAGCCCCACACCCCTGGAGGCCACATTCCTGGGCTGGGAGAGGGCTCTTGCAGTGCCATGGCAACAGGACAGGTGCCAGTCTACCTGAGACCCTGCGGCTCCCGTGTCCAGGTGTCCTGCATGCCCTCCCTGTTCTGGCATGGCATGGGCTCCCTCTTTACCTTGCAGTCATCGGCTTTGTCATCTTTGGAGCTGAGGCTCTGAAGCCGCCCCATGTCTGCCCCTGACGTCTGGATTCCTTGCCTGAGCTCAGGCCCAGGACCTGGAATTCCCACTGGGTTCCTCTGCCTTCCTGCTCTAAAGTGCCTTTTAGACTCTTCCTCTAATTTATTCCCAGAGAAACCGGAGTCTCATTAAAGTGCAGTCTCTCTGTTCCTGCACGGCCTTGAGTCTTTCGACCACAGGTTTTTTCTTATTACTGCTCCATGTTATTGGCCATTTGTCATTTCTTTTCTAATAAGCTCAGGATTGTCATAAAGTGAAACCAGTTGTTAAGAACCCGCAATCTATCCCATTTGCCATCGTGGGGTTATTTCTAAACCAAAAAAGGTACGGAGGGAGCCCTTCGGTCGTTCTGTCTCTGGGTTTGGATGTCTTTTTTGGTGTGTTGTTGTCGCTGTGTTGTCAGGTGTGGTTTTGTGACTTTTAAGAAAAAGAAGGAAGCAGAGCAGCAAAATGCTAGGAACCAAGCCACAGCCATCCTTGAGCACAGGTCCAGAAGCCGGCTCTGGGGTTTGCCTGTCTGTTTTGTAATCAGAGCTGACACAAAGCACTGGAGCCCGAAACACAAAGAACGTTCTATAAACATTTGCACGTAATAACCACCTAGAGTGACCTCCTAAAACTCCGCATGTGGAAACCACCTTCTTCCCCAGGCACATTTCCACTCAAGGACACAAACGCGGCCATGCATGCTAGTCCTTCATTCCACTACTTCTGTTGGAGAAAGCAGCTTTTTCCTTTGTCAAGGCAGAGTTGCTTTTATCCAAAAGGAAGCAGGGTTCTTATCTTGTTTATTTCATTTCTTTTATATTTTGGATCTTCACAAGTGTTAGTTTCTTAGCAAGAAACAGACTCAGCCAGATTGACTGACTGGCATATATGCTTAAGGAAATGCATGCGTGTGACCCCAAGTGGCCATCCTCCTGCGGAAAGTCAATTAAATCCTGGCTAGTATTTGCCAAGTGTAGACCTCTCTAGACGGTGAACGTGCACACCCAACCCACATGTGCGTGCATACACACAGACACAGGCACACGCACACACACACAAACGCACAGGTCCTAAAGCAAGGACCTTTGCTGAGGGAAGAGAAGGCAGCAGCATGTCCAACGTCTGCGTATTTCAGGCGAAAATAAACCTGGTCCTTCTGAAGCCGTCTCGTTAGCGAAGGGCACTGAAGTTCTCACGAGTTAGTGTGACCTCAGCCAGGCTTGCAGCTCGGCACCCTCCTAGGTCTTCCACCGTGGGGAGCCCAGCGGCACCCCCTCTGCTGCCCAGGAAGGTCCCACACCCTGTTGGGACCCGGGCTGGCCTCACACGAGGCTGTCTTCCTTCTGCCTTGTAAGCTCCCTCGTCTTCCAGCCAGCTGCCTGCTTCCCTTCGGCATTAGCTGGAGAATACAGGCAGTGTCTCCTGAGCACGCCTGCCTCCTGGTTGCATCCTCAGTGTTCCGAGCAGCACTTTGGTGCCCCTGCCCTGCTGCTCAGCACTGACCTCAGTGCCTCCTGCTCCCTGGGGAGGCGTTTCCCAAGGCCCTGCTCCCTGTCATACACCTGTCAGCCTCACCTACAGGCTGCTCGCACAAGGGTCTCAGAGCCCCCACGTTAGTGAACACAGGACTGGAGAGCGCCTCTCCCAGCTCCGGGGAGGGGCCAGCATGTGTTTCGTAGCAGACACGGGACCCACCAACAGCCCTTGCATCAGGTGCGCTGGCCAGAGCAGAAGCCCACGGCCTTCAACCTTGGAGACAGAGGCACCTTTATCCAAAAATCACTGCAGCCAGCCCTCCGTGTCCACAGGTGCTGCATCCGCAGATTCAACCAATTTTGGATAAAAAATTTAAGTAACAAAAATAAATTTAAAATAACAGTACAACAAAAAGCAATCAAAATTTTAAAAGTACAGTATAGCAGCTGTTTACACGGCCTTCACCCTGTGTCAGGTATAATGAGCAAGCTCGCGAAGGTTTGAGGTGTCGGGAGGACCGTGTTGCTCTCCGCGGGGCCACACCCTTTCATTCAGGGCTGAGCCTCCCGAGTTTTGGTATCCGAGGGGTCCTGGAACCCACCCCCGCCACCAATACCGAGGGGCGTAACTGGGTGTTTTCTGTTGTTGAAGATCCCAGAGGAGCACGACCTGGAGAGTCAGATCCGCAAGGAACGGGAGTGGCGGTTCCTGCGGAACAGCCGCGTCAGGAGGCAGGCCCAGCAAGTCATCCAGAAGGGTAAGGCACCCGCACAGCCAGCCAGGGACTCGTTCCAGGGCTGGGGGCTGGAGGGAGGGCCCCGTGAGCAGGTCCCGCGGGGCCCACGCACAACCTTCTCCCGCCACCCACTGTCCCACGGCAGACCCACCCCCCTGCCTCCCCCGCAGGTAAGCACGTTAAGGCTGGTGGAGATGACAGGCTCCTCCTCAAGGTCCTGCAGCCCAGAGTCGGGGGGAGGGGCCGGGTGGGTGCACAGCCACCGCGGGGAGGAGGGCTCTCCCAGCACTCTGCCTCTCCCAGCCCTCGGGGTGATGAGCACAGGTGGAACTCAGAAGTGGAACGTGGCAAATTGACATTTCCGGAAGGGAAGGCCTCTGAGAGTCCAAGTCTCCCCACCCAGACAGGTGTCTTTGTGCAGGCCCCACGGTTGGCATGTCCTTCCCTGGGAACAGAAAGTGGAAATGCCAGGCCCTGGTTTCCTCAGGTGGTCTCCACCTTGTCCCTGGAACGGTGGCTAGCTCTGTCACCCCACACTTGAGTCACGATTTTCCCAAACCTCCCAGAGTTGCCACCAGACACTGAATCGCCCCCTTTGCCTGCCTCGTTGTTTGCCCTCCTAGCTGCACCCGGGGTGGAGGGCCAGGGAGCAGCCCAGGACTGGGGGCGTGTGCTGCCGCAGACAGTGGAAGGAGCTCTGGAGGAGATCTGGGCTGCAGGCGGTCCAGGGCTCAGAGACCACGTGGGCAGCGGGGAGGCCCTGAGAGTCAACACAGCAGTTAGGGTGTCAGGCAGCCCCATGCCAGGGACCCTGGCCTCTCCCCAGGATCCAGGACAGCACCGGGGTCCAGGCCCAGCCCTGCGCCTCCCCGACCCCGCCGAGGGTACTGTGGGCAAAGAGCAGCAGTGGAGTGTCTGCACTCCTCGCCCACCCCATGACCAGGGGCTCCCACCACGGAACCAGCTCTGGCTGGGGGACCTTAAGCTACCCCCAGCCAAATCAGCCCCATCAGAAATCAACAACACTGACCCCAGCCTGTGTGTTGCCTGTTCTGACCTTGCATCTCTGTCCTGTAAAATTCTGAGGATTATTATGGGTTACTTTCTAAAGCTGGGGCTGATGACCTGTAAGACAGATGCCGTCCCTTCTGCTAAAGCCGAGGGCCCTGCCAGCTTTGTGCAGGCCCCACCCGCGGGCAGCAGGGCGCTGTGGGTTCGTCCTCAGGAAGCAGGCCTAGGCCCAGCTCACACCTCTGCCCTGCTGAGCACCGAAGAGAGTGCTGACTTCTGGGACCAGCAAAGTTTCTGAAGCGTGTTCCCATACAGCTCTCCCTATAAAGGCCTGGGGTTCATCTCGCATTTACGCAGATGGTGGCTGTGGTGCCAAAAGCTAATTGTGGTGTTTTGTAGCCCTCTGTGCATCTGAAGAGCTGGCGGCAGGCCAGGTTTACAGCATCCCATGTTGGGGGTTTAAAGGCATCCCATGTTGCGTGCTGCCTCAGCCTCCGCCGCTGAGCTGAACCCTGTGGCCAGAGCGGCTTTCTCCAGCAGAGAACACACGACCCTGCTGGCTGGGGCATCTCCGGGTGGCGGCGACAGGAGGCTGTTTTCCTGGAGGTTTGTGGCTCCCTAGGACCCCAGCCCTCTAGCTGGGATGGCCAGCACCCGCGGGCTGCCTGCTACCTGAGACAGGCTTGGGAACTGAGTCTAGCTCACACAGTGCAATGTTGCCCCTGACACCCAAGGTCACACTTTGGCCTGGAGGCTGTGGTCAGAATTGAGCAGGGCGTGAAACAGAGCTGGCATTCAAGACACAAAACCAAGATTTCTAAACTAAAAAAATCCTTGTAAACCAGAGATGGGAGTTCTCTTTGTGAAAAAAAAAAGGAGATATATTGTCCAAACACACAAGGAGGAGCTGCTGAGCCAGTGGAGACGCCGGCAAATGAGGCCTCAAGACACAGAGGACGGTGCCAGTGGGTGTGGCACCAGGAACCACTGAGGAGTGAGGCCACACCCTCCTCCCGGTCCTGCTGTGTGCAGAATTCAGATTCAGGCACACGTTTTTTTTTACTTGACAGCCAACTGTGTGCTGGGAAAGATGTGAGCGTTGAGAAAAAAGAGAAACTGTAGATGCCTGTAGATGGAAGAGAGTTAGCCAGAGAAAGTCGGCGTCGCCCAGGAGATGGGATTGGGAAGCCCTTTGTCTTTCCGGCCCTGGCCCAGCTCTCAAGCTTCTCCTGGGCGACAGTCAGCCTCTGGCTGTCACGCACTGCTTTTGCATATGTACAAAATGTGCGGGCTGGGTGGGGTTTCCCTTTGTCTTTCGGTGCTTAGAATTACGCCCAGACTCCCTCCAAGACTTCCTGTTCCATGCCCTCCAAACACTCCCTGCAGCTGAGAGTGAAGGCGCCGCTAGAGTAACTCGGTGTTCTGCCACGCCGAAGCCTTCTGCTGGCCTCTCAGTGCAGCCCATGGTCTGGGTGTTTGCCGTTTAAGTTCGGGCCTGCTGGCCTCTGTCAGTGGGGCCCCTCCTGATGTAACATGGCATTCTCCTCCTTTCTGTGGTCTGAGTGCTTGCTGTTTAAGGACAGGAGCTGGGGACTGACAGTATTGGAAACAGGGTAGCTCACCCAAGGTGCTAAGCACACCAAGTGCTGGTGAGGTTTCAGCCCACAGATGCCACGGCCCTGGTGCCACCTGGACAGTGCCAGGCACAGGCAGATGGGCTGCCAGCTGCTGGGGCGGCGGGGGCCGTGGCCTTGGATGTGCTTAAGCCCGGCTCAGAGCGGCCTGCAGTGGAGTGCCCAAGTCTCGCAGCTTTGACCTTGCGCCCTGAGGGCAGGCTCCTTCTGTTGTAAGACTTTCTCTTTAGTTCAGCTAAAAATAGCGTCCCTGTCCACGACCACGAAAACTTAGGCTCCTAGATACTTTGAAGGGTGAGAAGGGCAGGGTTGATTGGGTGAAAAGGAAAAAGAGGAAACAGGTCATCTCCGTGAAGCCAGAGTCTTACTGGCACACTTCCCGCCATACAGATTGAGTCCCAGGCTCTGCCCTGGATCCAGAGAGGCCGGGCTCCTCCCCCTGCAAAGGGCACGAACTTCTGTGGCTCCCCACTGTTCTCCCAGTGTGCAGGCTGGTGGAGTTTCTCTGGGGACCCCTTCATACTTGGCTGTCTTACTTCCTGCCAGAGCACAAGCCCACCACTCCCCAAAAGGAAAACTTGGGGCCCGCCACGGTCCTCCGGGCTAGACCAGTTCACCTGAGGACGTGGTTGGTAAGAGCCAAGCGGCTTCACTCCACACCACCTGGAGCTGTGTCTCCAGCTGAGGAAGGCTTGGGGGTCTCCAAGACACCCCCTCTGGTTGCCCAGAGGCCATGCAGTGACTGCGGCCGAGGCCAGGAGGTAGCCCAGCTTCCGTCCTTGGTGCTGCAACAGACGATCAGGCTTATGCACCCACAGACCGCCAGCCACTCTGAACAAATCTCGGCTCAGTCACTAAGATGTGTTGGAATCCATCTTGATCCCTCTGTGTTTTTAGCTTCTTTTTATGGTTCCTTCTAGAACAAAGCCTTTGAAAGTCATGAGAGAGGGACTTACTTCCTAGTGCTGGTATTTGGGGGCCTGGTGATTAAGTCCACGTCCCCTCTTCTGTTAAATGTGTGGTTCTATAGTAGATCCCTCCATCAAGGAAGTTCATAGTTGGGATCTTTCTAGACTGAAAGACCCCAACTCTGGCTGCGATGTGGACTGCGGCGGCCACACCTGTGTCTCCGTCTCAAGTCTGTTAGGAATTAGAGTCCTGTTGAGCTTCGTTCTGAAACCTTTAGCACTTTCTTCATATAATCCAGCCCAGATAAACGTATAGGAACATGAGCACCGCTGCCAAGCTTCGCCGAACACTTCCACAAATCCAGCTTGGCATCGGGAGCTTTGGGGGTTCTGAGCAAAGGCATGGACCCTGCGGCCAGCGCCCCAGGCACTCACTCTGGGAACTCAGTGGCTGCCGTCCCTGCCAAGGGCCGAGATGTGCCTGCTCCTCGGCAGGTGGGCAGGCCCCTCTCTTCACTCTGCTTTTCTTCTGCTTCCTTTGTACCTCTCCAAGTCCCCAACCAAGTCCCCAAGGTATTGATGGCGGCCATGATAAGATACATGGTGAATATTTATTGTAAATTTAGACTGGCTTTCTGGGCACGGTGGCTCACGCCTGTAATCCCAGCAATTTGGGAGGCCGAGGTGGGTGGATCACCTGAGGTCAGGAGTTTGAGGCCAGCCTGGCCAACATGGTGAAACCCCATTTCTACTAATAAAAGTTAGCCATGCGTAGTGGCAGACACCTGTAATCTTAGCTGCTTGGGAGGCTGAGGCAGGAGAATCGCTTGAACCCAGGAGGTGGAGGTTGCAGTGAGCCAAGATCATGCCACTGCACTCCAGCCTGGGGAACAAGAGGGAAACTCCATCTCAAAAACAGAAAAAAACAGGAAAAAAAAGCAAAAAGACTGGCTACTGGCTGGGTGTACGCTTGTAATCCCAGCACTTAGGGAGGCCAAGGTGGGAGGATCGCTGGAGCCCAGGAGTTTGAGACTACGCTGGGCAACCTAGTAAGATCCCGTGTCAACAAAAAGCGAAAAAGTAGCCAGGTGTGGTGGTGCACGCTCTACCCCAGCTACGTGGGGAGGTGAGGCCCAAGGATTGCTGGAGCAGGAGGTGGAAGCTGCGGTGAGCCGTGATCACATCAGTGTACTCCAGCCCTGGCGACGGAACAGGACTCTGTCTTTAAAAAGTAGGAAAGGGGGAAAAAGGCTCTGGCTCCTAGATCCACGCTTGTGTGTTTCTTTTGACAGGCATCACGAGATTGGACGACCAGATATTTCTGAACAGGAACCCCGGCGTTCCCTCTGTAGTGAAATTCCACCCTTTCACCCCGTGCATTGCCGTAGCCGACAAGGACAGCATCTGGTATGCACCGCGCTCGTGGGGCCCTACTTCCAGCTGACTGACAGCCCCAGTGACGCCCCATTCACCCCCCAGCACCGCTCCTCTTCCTTGAAAAGCAGATCAAGGCACTCACCTGGGGCCCTTAGCGCCATTTCCCAAGAAATGCCCCACTCACCTTCTCCTCGATGACTGAGCCTCACACATACACACCCCATGCCTGGCTCTGTCCTTGTCACTGAAGGACAGTCCAGAGTCCTGCCTGCAGGTCACAGGGGAGTGGCAGGGGCTCCCCGATCCCACTTGTAATAGAGGCATGCCCAGGGGCCCGGCTTGCTGCCCTGTCTGCAGAGGCAAGTGTGTGACACAGAAGCAGTAATAGGTGACACCAGAGAGAAGCGGGTTTAGTTCACAGCCAGTGTCACCCTTATGTAGTGGAGAGAGTGCCCACCTCGTGGGGGAGGTCCAGTGGGAGGCTCTTTTTATAGCTCATGAAATCCCTGTGGTTCGTACCTCTGTTTCTTTTTCGTCTCTTTTTAAAAACTGTGGTAAAACATATGTCACATAAGATTTGCCATTTTAACTGTTGTAAGTGTGCGGCCACTGGCATTGATCGCATTCACACTGTTAGCAACCAGCACCCCCACTGGTCTCCAGAACCTTCTCATCACACAAAACCGAAGCGTGGTCCCATCAGGCCCCAGCTCCCTACTCCTGCATGCCCCCGACCCAGTGTTCTGCTTGCCCTCGCTCTGAAGTGGCCCCCGCTAGGAGCCTCATACCAGTGGAGTCACTGGGAGTATGGCCCCTTTTGCCTTACTGGACTCAACGTAGTGTCTTCAGGGTTCCCCCAAGCTATAGCACACGGCAGAATTTCCTTTTCACGGCTGAGTAGTATTCCACTGTGTGGATGACCCACACTACGTCTATCCGCTCATCTGTTCATGGACACCAGAGTCGCTTCCACCTTTTGGCTATTGTGAATAGCGCTGCTGTGAACATTGGTGTACAAGTGTCTGTTCAAGTTCCTGCTTTCTGTGTTTTGGGGATGTGCCCAGAGTGGAACTGCTGGACCGTCTGACAATCCTCTGTTTAATTTTCGGAGGAGCCGCCAGGGCTGTGCCCGCTTCCCTTCCCACGGGACAGCGTGTGGGCTCCAGTTTCCCAGTCCTTGCCAGCACTGTGACTGTCTGTTTGGACGCAGGGTCTCACTTTGTTTTCCGGCTGGTCGTGAGCTCCCAGGTTCCCACAGTTCCCCTGCCTCAGCCTCCAGAGTAGCTGGGACGGCAGTTGCGGGCCCGCGCACGGCTGCGGTGTGTGGTTTTATAGCCGCCGTCGCCCTGGGTCGCAGGCAGTATCTCACTGTCATTGGGTTTGCAGTCTCCTAATGACTTTTCTTATTCCTCTTGTATTCCCTGAAGCTTTTGGGACTGGGAGAAAGGGGAGAAGCTGGATTATTTCCACAATGGGAACCCTCGGTACACAAGGGTCACTGCCATGGAATATCTGAATGGCCAGGACTGCTCGCTTCTGTTGACGGCCACAGGTGAGCGGGGTTGGCGCAGCCTGGATCAGAGCCCAGAGTCTGGGGGAGTGGCAGGGGAGGAGGACATACGATCCCGAGACGCATTTGCACGTCTGTCTTATAGAGAGCCCTGCTCATATGTGAGGGCCACTGTCATCCAGAAGGGGATGGTTTATGGGGGGAAGGGCTTCAACAGCAGAGGCAGAAAAGCAAAAATGACCCCGTCGTTTGGGTTCTAGGGACCTGTCTTTTCATCTAGGTCCTCTGGCCCTTCCAGCACCAGGAAGAACCTCTGTCCTTAAACCCCTGTGGGAGACCGGGTGGGTCCCATGTGACATCTCAGAACCAGGGAGGGGTGTCCCAAGCCCCAGGGCGTGCCAGGTCCTCCCCAGCCAGGGTCTCCTGGAGTCGCCGGCTCATTTGCCAGTGGGTCTGCCCACCGGGCGCTGGCACCCACCTCCTCAGGTTCCGTCCTACATCCGAAAGGACGTCCTGGACTGTCATGGTCGCTGAGCAGTGGTTCATTGCCGTCGTGGGTCTCACTCTGGTTTTGGTTTTCTTGGGGTTTTGGGGGGTTTTTTGGAGGGGGTTTGAAATGTCTTTTAAGGGAGTTTGGGGGGTTTTTTGGAGGGGGTTCGAAATGTCTTAGTTTTGAGGGGGTTTGGGGGGTTTTTTGGAGGGGGGTCGAAATGTCTTAGTTTTGGGGGGGGCTTGGGGGATTTTTTGGAGGGGAGTGGAAATGTCTTAGTTTGACCCTCAGTTTGGAACAAAGGTTTCCACATCAGTTCCCCCACGTTGACAGCCATTCTCCTTTAGCACTTTGAAAACCTGCTTCCATTCCCTCTCGTGGATGAGAAGTCACTGTCAGTCAAACTGCACTTCCTGTAGAGATTAGAGCACGCTGGGCCGGGAGGCGGGTGGGAGAGGAGAGCATGGGTGAGGGAAGCGAAGGCAGACGCCTGGATCCCACCCAGCATGTCCCTGTCGGCCCCAGCCCCTGGACTCCTGAGCCTCTATGAGTGTCGAGCTGGTTGTGCTGGCGAGTGCACAGCCCCCTCTCAGCGCCACCGTTGCGGGCTCCTGGTGAGGGGCGTAGCCGTGGGGACTTGTCCTGGTGCAGCCCCTCCTCCGACCAGTGCCACCTCAGGACCAGGTAGCATCGACCCATGTTGAAAGCCCGTCCTCCTCCCTGTAGCTGTCAGACGTGGCCGGGAGGAGATGCATAGCAGCAGGGGCAAGGACCAGCCAGGCTCAGCCCAGGTTTCAGAGAAGCCAGCTGTGGGTATCTCCGAGCACCAGTCAGGGAGGGCTGGTCCTTGGCTGAGAGAGCGAGCGCTGGAGAGGGGCCGGGGTCCTTTACAGAGCAGGCTCCGGACAGCAGTGGAAGGGCTCCAGCTCCAGACCCGGGAACGTTCAGTCTGCGGGATGGAGAGCGGGAAAGGCAGGCGGGTGGAGGCGAAGCCATCGACTACGAGGGCAAGCAGCTGGGGCTTGAAGGGCACCTGGGGGCCATGCAGAAGCAGCTGGCGAGGCCAGGGGCTGGGTTCCCAGAAGGCTCAGAGGACCTACATGCTTGCCCCACACCCCGCTGTCTGCTGGAGGACACAGAGGGCCATTTACCCCATTCTAAGCCCCTAAGAGCAGGGCGGTGCGTCCCTGCCCGCATCTTAGGCAGAGTCCAGACATCTATGTTGTTCCCTCAAGTCAAGGCTACTTTCTCTGTGGAGCACAGAGAGGAATGGGGAGGAGGGAACAAGGGCCCCGTGTGTGTCCTCTGTGAAGCTGGCCTTTCGTTCTGCTCCCTGGCACAGGCTGGCTCATCAGAGGGTAAAACACAGCCCGGCCCACCCAACCAGGCTTCACCCACCTTCCCAGGGAACCCCATGGCCCCAAGCTGGAGGGAGGAAGGGGCAGCCTCGGGTCCCAGAGGAGTCAAATCTCACTCAGAGTTGAGCTCTGTGGCCAGGGTGGGACAGGATGGTGGTCTCCCATCCCGCCGGGCTACGGCTCCTCCCACTGGCTCGCCCAGATGTGGATCTCAGGGCAGAGTGGAGTCAGCGGGCACCCAGAGATCTGGAACCATGGTGGCAAGTCAGGCTGCCCACCCGGGTCAGTGCAGCAGATCCGCCAGGCGGGGCTCTCGGTGCCACACAGAGCACAGGCCAAGCCAGCGCGTGCCGGTTCACCTCCTTCCCTCTCTCCCTCCCTAGATGATGGCGCCATCAGGGTCTGGAAGAATTTTGCTGATTTGGAAAAGAACCCGGAGATGGTGACCGCGTGGCAGGGGCTCTCCGACATGCTGCCTACGACGCGAGGTGAGTCCAGCCAGCTCCTCCCGCAGCAGAAGGAGCTCCCGGGGCTGCGGGCATGCTCAATTCCACGGCCCCTCTAGGGCTGTCTCTACACAGGCTGCTCCCCCTCAGAGTTCCCGAAATCCCAAAGCAGCAGCCCCCCACCGATGTCCCCGAAAGTGCGTGAGCCCCAAGCCCCTGAATGCACTGCCTGGCTGGAGTCCCAGCCCTGGGCATGGTCAGCCACCCGCAGGTGCCCTGTCCCCGACCTTCAGCCTGGGCTTGCAGACCTGCTGCTTGGGACAGTGTCACTGCTGGCAGGGCCTGAAGGGCCTGCGTCACGCGCTTTCTGGCCCCAAATGTAACTCCTCCTTGGGGGTAGGTGCACATGGCCACCTGGCACCTCGTGTGCTCCCCGGCCTGCCCAGGCTGGTGGAACAGAGCGGCTGCAGCACCGTCTCTGCGCACAGCTCTGCGTGTTGCCTGTGCCACTGCATGGCCTGGGCGAGGGGCGAGGCGCAGGCCCGCAGGTCCTTCTGGAAGGACTCAGGCAGGAGTTAGAAGGCTCATGGGGTCTGGATTTCCAGAAGCCCCTCTGCAGCGCCAGGTATTCACCTCCAGGAGTCATCGCCGTTCAGTGAATCCTGCAGCCCTTGGCGATGCTAAGAGTGAACGCGTGACCCCTCTGGCCCCCACTACCGGCCCCCTCTGCCAGTGTGTGATTTCTGTGTCTTCGTCTGTGGCCTGTGGATGTGGCCTTACACCTCGTGGTCGGCCGTCTGTGTGGGGCCTGCGCTGGCTCTGCCCCTCTGTCCAAGCATCTGTCCCGGGAGATGGAGCTCACATGCCTCAGGGGCCTCATGGGGGCAGCTCCAGGGTGGACATTCCCCAAATGCTGGATGGTTTTTTAAATGTAGCCATGTTCTTAAGTTTCATCGAGCGAAAAATATCACACCCGGTGCTCCACGGGGGCCCCTTTCCTGTTGCCTCTGTCCCGATCTCCAGGCTCTGCTTGCCCTGTGGGGCGACCCTCATCTGGGGTGTGACAGTTTCCCTGGGACAGGGCAGGAGAGGTGAGCCCCAGCCCGGGGCCCTGGTCCAGGAGGGGCCCGGGAGACAGCTGGGTGGCCAGCCTGGGGGGTCAGGCCACTGGCCAGCCATCATGTGCATCTCCAAAAGACTAGTTTTGGTGACACTGTGTCATTTGCTAGAGAGGAAAGATCAGTGATCGACAGCCTTTCCAGGCTGTTTTCCGGGTGTTGCTCAGAGGCAGCGGTGCCGTGGGACAAGCTGGGCTTCAGCACGGGAGCACCTGGCTGAGTCCTGGCTCTTTCTCTAGTTTGCTTTTGTGAGAATTTTCCACCCAGTCCAAGGCTCGGACCTGCCGGCAATGCAGTGCTGGAAGGACATACCTGTGGCTGGCGCCAGGGTCCCTGGGACCCCCCAGAAGCATCCACACGTCCATTCCCAGGCCACGCTGCAGGAGGCGAGACCTGCTGCCTGTGCCGCTCCATGGGCTCTCGGTCTCTCTGGCTCAAGACGGCGGGGCCTGGCTCACGCATCAGGAAACGGTGCAGAGGAGGGACGTGGCCTTCTTGGCCCAGACTCCCTAGTGCTTCCTTCAGAGCAGGAGCCTGTGCTATGCGTCAGGGGTCTTGGGGATGATGAACGAGGCTCTCAACTCGGGGGAAGGCAGCAGAGGAGTCTCGCTGGGTGTGAAAGCTCCAGGCCCCAGGCCCGGAAGGTTGTGTCAGCTGTGGGCCGAGGCCGCCAGGTACAACCCTGGAGGTTGTGCCTCCAGGCAGGATGGCACTGGGCACTGGTGGCACAGGACGTGGGAAACCTGGGCATGGGCAGCAGGCAGGTGCGTCGCTGCGGCTGTGGCTTTGCTATGTGTCCAGGACTGGTTCAAACCAGTTCACTTGGTGTCACAGAATCTGAACTATAAAGGGACCTGGGGATCACCTGACTACACCCCTTGACACCAGAGGCCCAGGGTCGGGCTGTGGCATGTCCCCCACACTGGTATGTCACTGCCCTACCCGGGTACCTCAGCCTGCGTGCTGGAGACAGGGCCTTTACAGAGGTGATAAAGGTCAAACCAAGCCACCAGGGTGGCCCTAACCCAGTGTGCCTGTGTCCTTATAAGAAGAGGCCTCCAGGACACAGACACACGTGCAGAGACGGGATGTGAGTGGCAAGTGGTTCCTGGGGCACTGGCTCAGCATCACCCAAGGAGGTCACTCATCCAAGGAGGTCACGGTGTCACAGAGGGCCTGAGTCCCAGCAGGAGAGCTGGGTCGTTCATCTCACTGGCCCAAGGGTAATTGTCATTGATTGGAATAATACTACTTGAATCCAGAGCCGTGAATGCTGACCACAGCATGGCCACTACCCTTCCTGAGAGGTCACAGTCACTGGGACCCACTGTTGGCCTTTGATAGATTAATAGTATGAGCGGTTGGGTAATCTCCACAACGTGACATCTAAGGGAATAAACGACTCACATGAATGGCCAGGGACCAGACAGAAATGGCACTCCCTGTCTTCATCGGGTACTCCCTGAGAACCCACCGCGCATCTGACCTGGTCACCGTGGGGATCTGTGGAGCTACAGAGGTTTCATCTTCCCCGGGAACTGAGGGGCTCGGACTCTCTGGCAGCTTCTGCTGCAGGGAGCCTGCAGGAGTCCCAAGGCACGACCTCCGCTCACCCCAGCACCCACTCGCCTCTCTTGGACTCCATTCCCCAGTCAGGGTACCCCCAGCTCAGGCACACACACTCCAGGCTCCTGCCTTGGCCTCCCAAAGTGCTGGGGTGACCGGCGTGAGCCACCATGCCTAGCCTGCGCATTTTCAAAGTTGTGCAGCCACCATCTTTAGTTCAGAAGATCCTCGCCACCCCAGAAGGCGGCCTGCTGCCCGTTAAAGCAGTTTCTTCCCATAGGTTCTTATTATTTATTTCTGAGACAGGTACTCGCTCTGTCACCCAGGATGGAATGTGGTGGCACCGTCACAGCTCGCTGCAGCCTTGACCTCTCAGGACTCAGGCGATACCCCCACCTCAGCCTCCTGAGTAGCTGGGACCACAGGCCCTCCCCACCGTGCACAGCTCCCATAGGTTCCTGGCTTAAACAGAGTGGAACCGGGAAATGTCTGCAGCTAAGCCATCTGTGCTTGTGTGTCTGCCACCAGGTCTCAGAGTGGGGCCTCCTGGCACAGTCTCGTGATGTTTGTGCCTCCAGGCAGGACGGCACTGGGCGCTGGTAGAAGGAGCCACTAAAAGGGATGCAGCAGGAATCCCGGGCAGTGTCCTTCTCGGTGACCCAGATGCCACTTCCCAAGAGCATGTCTGGGATGGGCAGCAAGTATCCTTCGTGGTAACAGCATAGCACAAGGGAGAGGGGAGCTCCAATTCTGTGTTTGCAGCCTCTGTCAGCTGCGCGGCTGCTGCAGGAGCTGGGCTCTCCTGGGCAGAAACAGGGAAGCAGGTGCCCTCTGCCCGGTCATACAGTCCCTCACTGTGGTCACAAGGCCTCTAACCAGCAGAGCAGGGCTGCAAGGTGAGAGCCTGGGACCCACCAGGGCCCCCTGCTTCTGACCTGCTGGGACATTTCCCCTGCTGGGGTCAGGGGCATCGCCGTAGAGGGACTGTTCGTCTTTCTGCGTTTGTTTTTGTTTCTGTTTGTTTTTGGTTTTGAGATGGGGTCTTGCTCTCACTGCAGCCTCAGCCACCTGGGCTCAAGCAATCATCCCACCTCAGCCTCCCAAGTAGCTGGAACATAGGCGCACACCACTACACCAGCTACTTTTAGTATTTGTAGAGATAAGGTTTCACCATGTTGCCCAGGCTGGTCTCAAACTCCTGGGCTCAAGCAATCCCTTTGTCTCGGCCTCCCAAAGTGCTGGGATTACAGATATAAACACATCTGGCCTAGGACTGCATTTCAAAAATAAAGAATGTATGTATGCCAGCAATTAACAACTAGAAAATATAATTATAAAACATCACTGGCTGGGCATGGTGGCTCACGCCTGTAATCCCAGTATTTTGGGAGGCTGAAGCAGACAGATCACCTGAGGTCAAGAGTTCAAGATCAGCTTGACCAACATGGTGAAACCTCATCTCGACTGAAAATACAAAAATTAGCTGGACGTGGTGGCAGGCACCTATAATCCCAGTTACTTGAGAGGCTGAGGCAGGAGGATCACTTGAACCCTGGAGGTGGAGGTTGCAGTGAGCCAAGATCACACCACTGTACTCCAGCCTGGATGAACAGAGCAAGACTCCGTCTCAAAAAAAAAAAAAAAAAAGGAAAAAGAAATCATGGACAACAGCAGTAAAAACTTCAAGATACCTAGGAATGAATCCAACAAATTCTCCTTCTTCACAGAGCAAAGCATAAACTCTAATTGAAGGCTATAAAAGGCACATGTGGTGTTGATAGCACCATAGCCATGGATGAAAAGACTCATCATTGTGGAGATTGGCAGTTCTCAGATTAATCTGTGGATTTATTAATACACTTTCATTGTATTCCCAGGAGAGATTTTTATGAAATGCAGAACAACTGAGACAGTATTAAAGAGGCACAGATGGCATTATGAAGCTGCAGTCATGGGGCAGCCAGGCCAGGAGGCACCAGGGCCCTCAGCACAGCAGTGAGCCCAGAAAGGCTGAATGTGGCAGGGTGCCTTTGCACACTGAGGGAGGAGCCATGTTGCTAAATGGTGTTGGGACAGCTGGTACCATATAGAGAAAGATGCAGTGATACCCCTACCTCACACCATGCATAAAACACATCACAGCGAGAGACCTAACCTATAAAAGCCTTTAGGAGAAAAACCAAGAGGAAATCTTTAACAGTGAGGAACAAAAAGACAGCTTGAACAGGAGACCGAGGGTAAAGACGTTGATAGGTTTGACTGCACATTTCTTTGTGACCACAAGAAAAACATCACGGCTGTAATGTAAGTGGCAGAATAAGAAAGGATATTTGCAGTATCTACAAGTTACAGAATATATTGAAAACACATGCGTCTGTGCCAACACCTCAGGTCACTAAGGATTTGGGGACACTGGCTTGTGTGTGTCCTGCCAAGAGTATAGATGGTCACCCATTCAGGGAATGAAATGGCCTCCCACAGGGAAATCGGAGGTATGCAGGATGCATGACCAGCAGTTCCATTTCTAGGCGCTTCCTTCTCCGCCTGCAAGGACACGTGAAGGTGTTGACTGTGACATGGTTCACAAAGCCAGGGACAGCTCAAACGACGGGGTTAGTTGTGCAACTGAAGGTAACACGAGATTAAGTGAGTTAACCAGAGCTATGTGTCTCGGGCCAGATAAATCCTCAAAGCCTAACATTAAAGAAGCAGGTTGTGGCCGGATGCGATGGTTCATACCTGTAATCCCAGCACTTTGAGAGGCCGAGGCAAGTGGATCACCTGAGGCCAGGAGTTCAAGACCTGCCTGGCCAACCTGGTGAAACCCCACCTACTAAAAATACAAAAATTAGTTGGGCGTGGTGGTGGGCACCTATAACCTCAGCTACTTGGGAGGCTGAGGCAGGAGAATCACTTGAACCCGGAAGGCGGAGGTTGCAGTGAGCCGAGATTGTACCACTGCACTCCAGCCTCGGTGACAGAGTGAGACTCCATCTCAAAAAAAAAAAAAAAAACCAAGTCGCTAGAAAATAGGCCCCATTTTGACATTGAAGCACGTTTTGAACGTGGAAGGCCTGCTGCGGTGTTGACAGGCGTGCTCAAGCAGGAGGACCTCAGCGGCCCTGGGGAGGCGCCCTCAGCCTGAGGGACAGCTCTCTGGGCAGGGGCAGGGGGTGTTGTCACTGTGTCTAAAATTATGCTTCTCTAAGAAAAAGAGCAAACAGTGGTAAAATGTTAGCAGCATTAGAGCTGAGTGGTGGGTGCAGGGATTACGGTGGTGTTCTTTTCTGTATGCTTAAAATATTTATCGTTACACTTTTAGAAGTGAATCTGGTTTTAAGTGGAGGCTGTCCTGTGAGGTGGGGGTTGCTCTGCTCTGTCTGATCCCAGCACAAAGGGCAGCCCTTGCCCGTTCTCTCCATCCGTCCCTTGCTGACGCCGGTCATTGGGAGGCAGCCCCTTGCTGTCCAGAGGCTGCCAGCCCGTAGTGCATGCGAAGCTCCTATTTATCTCAGAACTGGTTTCCTCCGGCTTTGACAGGGCCAAGCGGAGGACCCTTGTCTTCAAGCACTTGACAGCCTTCCTAAGGTCACCCAAACCTGCCCGTTCTGCCCAGGGTCCGGATGGTGGGCATCTGGACAGGTGTTCCTGGGAAGGCCCTGTTCCCTCTGGCAGATGACTGGGGTGGAGTTGAGTCAGGAAGGCTTGGAGTTCCAGCTCAGAATTTGGCCCCATCCTGGACATAGGGCACACCAGGAGCCCCCGTGGGAGCTCATGAGGGATGTGGGCCTGCCAGATGGGCTTGGTGGTGGCAGGTGTTCTTTGGAGCCTCTGGCCAAGTGGCTGCCCATGGCGGGGCCCCCAAGCCTGCCCGAGGTGAGGCCCACGGGGTGACCCTTGTCCCACTGTGTCTCTCCAGGAGCTGGGATGGTGGTGGACTGGGAGCAGGAGACCGGCCTCCTCATGAGCTCGGGGGACGTGCGGATCGTCCGGATCTGGGACACAGACCGGGAGATGAAGGTGCAGGTAACCATGTGGGTCCCCCCAAGCCCCGGGCCTGTGGTGCAGCGTGTGCAGGGCCGGTCCTCAACACAGAGCCCAGCACAGTGTGCGGTGAAGCCAGCCATCCTAGGGGTGGAGGCAGGGCCTGGAAGGACAGTGCTTCAATGCTGGGAGGGGACGTGGGCTCCCTGAGGCCCCTGGGTGCAGGTGAACCGACACTCCGCCTGTGACAGCTCTGAGTGTTTTCAAATAGTGTCTTATCTGTGCCAATTAGGGACCATCAGAAATTGGTAGGGTGAGAAATTGTAAGTTAGAATGATTATTTGTGGGTTTTCTGTTTTTTGGTTTTTGGTTTTTTTTGAGTTAGGGTCTCACTCTGTCACCCTGTGTCACTCAGGTTAGAGTGCAGTGGTGCAGTCACAGCTCATTGCAGCCTCAACCACGTGGCCCAAGTGATCCTCCCACCTCAGCCTCCCAAGTAGCTGGGACTAATTTTTTGAACTTTTTGTAGAGACGGGGATCTCAGTATTTTCCCAGACTGGTCTCGAACTCCTGGCCTCCAGCAGTCCTCCTGCCTTGGACTCCCAAAGCACTGGGATTACAGGCGTGAGCCACTACACCCAGCCTCTGTGCTTCTTAAAGCATTTGTTGTTTTCAGTTTTGGTAAAAAGGTGTACACTGGTTTTGCCTGAGACAGCCTGGAAGAGTGACAGAGGCCCGCAGTTGCACCCAAGCAGAAAAGAAATCTGCCTACCTCGATTTTGTTTGCAGCAGAGCAAGACCACAGATATTATGAGGGCAGCACCTGAGGTGGCTTTAGGGCCAGGATTTCCTTCCCCCGGGTCCCCGGGGAGAGGTGTGGAGCAGAGGCCGTCCCCAGCCTCTCTCCTGGGCCATTTGGTGTCAGGAGGGATGACTCAGCCCTGCCATCGAGGGCGGTGTGGAGCAGGCCCACCAGGGGGAGGCCTGGACACCTTCAGTGAGCTGCTGGAAGCCTCCATGGTTGCTCTGGGCAGCAGCAGCCTGAGAACCCGGCCCAGGCTCCTCCCTGGGGGCAGCCTCCCTTCTAACCTGACCTCGGATCCCGCAAGGCACCAGCTGCCATAATGGCACCCCTTTGGTGGGGTCCTGCACCTGTCTGGAGCCAAGGCCCTCAGGGCACGGTGTGGACACCGTGACCCCAGGGTCTGGTCACCAGTTGGGGTTGAGACTCTGGTGCCCGTCTTCATGGGACCCTGCAGCCTGCGGTGATGGTGCTGTTCCTGCAGAGGTGCGTGGAGGTGCCGAGCGTGACAGGTGCCCCCAGAGCCACGCCCCGTGCCTGCGCCCAGGTTTCCTCGGAGTGCGCGACCCAGCACCTCCCACTGTACGTGGAAAGCGCTCTCCCTCTCACGGCCCCTCCCAGGTGCCATTGCCCCCGCCCCCGCTTCTCCAGCACTTAACAGCCCTGAGGGAGCCGGACAACCCTCCTGGACTCGTCCGGAAGCTCATTAGAAGTTCTGAGAGGCCAGTAGTGAGGAGTCCTTGCCAAAATGTGCTTCGCTTTCCTTTTTAGGAGACAGAGGTTGAAAGTTTAATTGGCAGTGACAGCCAGTCTTTTTCCCAGAGGCGTTTGCAGGCTGCCCGCTCAGGGTGGGGCTGGGCTCTGCCTGGCTGTCTGGGGGCCCAGATGCCTCCAGCTGTTCCTCGAGGGCCCAGGGAAAGGGAGTGACTGAGAGTGCCCTGCCAGCTCCTGCCTCTCCCTGTGACTCCCAGGCTCCCCTGGCCTTCGATGCTTCCCTGGATAGAGAGAAGGCCCCTGCAGCCGGGGAGGGGGATCCCCACAGCCGTGGCGGCATCTGAGTGGGGTCCCAGCGCTGCGGGATAGCAGGAAGGGCAGCTTGGTGCCTCGGGCTTCACCAGGCTCTCTCTCCTGTCTGGCCCTAGGACATCCCCACGGGCGCAGACAGCTGCGTGACAAGTCTGTCCTGCGATTCGCACCGCTCACTCATCGTGGCTGGCCTGGGTGACGGCTCCATCCGTGTCTACGACAGAAGGATGGCGCTCAGCGAATGGTACCTGGGCCCCGCGCTCTCCCTCCCCCACAGCTGGCGGGGCGCCTTCTAGGTGGTAGAGGCCACTTGGCTGCTGGGTGGCTGGGTCCAGGTTTCTCAGTGAGATGTAAAGCTTCCCTGGGAGCCCACGATAGAGCATTTAGGCCAGTGATGCTGGCTTCCCAAAGCCGCCAGGCCCATGCCACAGAGGCCCATCCCACAGCCTGTGGAGGAGCACGGGGCACAGGCCGTGTGGGATGAGCCAGTGGACTGGAGGCAGAAGCTGTCGGGGTGAGGCAGGGCCCAGCCAGGCACCTGCCACCTCTGAGCTTATCTGAGCAGAATACTGCCACTGCCTGCCACCTCCCAGGTCACGGAGCAAATGTCCAGCGAGGAGTGTCTGAGGGCACACACATGCGCACAGCAGCCCCGGGCACTGCCTCTCAGCTGAGCACCCCATGGGCAGGCGCCGTTGCTGCCCTGGGTCTGGCAGAAAACTGTCATGGCCCACGCTGCTCATGCAGGAGAAGTGAATTCCACCCGGCACGGAGCGAGGGTTCCAAGAAGGTCCCTGTGCTCCAGCTTCATCAGCTTTAGGTCTGGGATCCTCATTCCTGACCTCCAGTCTGCACAGATGGGGGAGACACAGTGAGGAGTTTTGGGGGAGCAAAGCAAAGGGTGGGCAGGGCGTGGGAGCACTGCCACGGCCACCGTCTCCGTGGCCTGATGGTGACCTAGGGTCCGGCCCTGAGCTGGCCCAGGGAGGACACAGGCAGTCTCTGCAGGAGCAGGTCACCCAGAAGGGGTGTGACCTGTGTGGGCGCTAGCCCCTCATGGGGGCGGACGGGAGGGGAGGACGGGCAAGGGCCTGCGGACCCCATGGCACAGGCAGACCCAGGCAGCTCCCGGTGGGAGCCCTGGTTCCTGGACTCAGGGCCATGCGCCTAGTCAGCAAAACCTGTCCAGTTGTCCCCAGAGCCCTGGAGAGTGGGGATGTTCCCCGGGGCAGCCCCCCCGCTGAGCGTGCCCACTTCCCTACAGCCGCGTCATGACGTACCGGGAGCACACAGCCTGGGTGGTGAAGGCCTCCCTGCAGAAGCGTCCTGACGGCCACATCGTGAGCGTGAGGTAGGCGCCCCAAAAGCTCGCAGCCGCTCTGCTGTGAAAACATCATTTTCCTTCCATTTAAAATATGTCCTTGGTATTTAAACAGCTGGAAGGGGATGGCATTTCAGGCATTAATTAACTCCTGTCCTGGGACTGGCCAGAAAGGTCAGGCACAGCCCGCGGGGGCCCAGTGGCCACGGCTGCTCCAAGCCGGGGGACACCTGGCCTGCAGCCACCTCAGGAACTTTCCTGGGCTGCTGACTGCAGAGGGTGCGGCGGGAGTTGGGCAGCTGCTCTCCCTCCACGGGCAGGGATGTCGGGCCGCGGGGCTGGTGGGGGTGTCGGGGCTGGCAGGGGTGGTGGGGGTGGCGGATGTGGGGGGGCGGTGCACCTCCCAGGCATGGGGCTGTAAATTCAGTTCTGCTGCTCAGTAAATACAGCACCGAGAGCAGTGAATATTTATTTGCCTATTAAAGAGAGAGAAAAATGTAATTTATGATCACAAAGCCAGCATTTCTTCAAAGAGATGCTCTTTTCCCCCTTGTTTGTGATATAAAAACCAAACATAACTCTTGGGTTGGACGCCTGCTGGGGGTGGAAGGCAGGAAGCCACGGAGCCTCAGAAGGGCCGGGCCATCCCTCAGGCCACTCACCCACCACCCAGGCGCCGTCTCCGGGGACTGCAGGCCCCAGTTGTATGAAATCTGCTCTCCAGCTCACAGCCTCGTCCTGTGTCTGTGCTCATGGCCGTTTCTCCAGGCCAGAGAGCTCTGGGCCTTTTCTGGCTCTGGGGGAGCGGGGTGGGCAGCCCTGGCCCTGAGGCCAGTGTGGGCGCGTTTCTGGGCCCCACCTGGGCAGCCCTTACCGGGGGTGCTGAGAGTCCAGGCAGCTTTTTCCCTGAGCCACATGTGTGCAAACAGGTATGCAAACTCACACACCCAGGTTCACAGTCCCCCTGGCCAGGCTCCTCCTGGGGGCTCCAGGAGGAGGTGTCACCGTGACCCTTTCTCTCGGCAGCGTGAACGGAGATGTGCGCATCTTTGATCCCCGGATGCCCGAGTCTGTGAACGTGCTTCAGATTGTGAAGGGGCTGACGGCCCTGGACATCCACCCCCAGGCAGACCTGATTGCATGGTAGGCGCCGCCCACCTCCCCAGCCTCCCCTACACCTGCCTCAGGCCCTCTGTGCAAACAGCGGGTGCTCGTGTTCCTGCCCCCACACGGCCTGTTGAGGAAGGGCAGGGGCGATTTCACCGCTGTAAGGAAATACAAACACAAGGTCTCTCCTTGCCATGTCCTCCCTCCCAGGACAAACTCCCAGGGCCCCGCCAGGCCCGAGTCCTCAGTGAGAGGAACCAGAGGGTCACCCTGCCCCGAGCTGGCTGTCCCTGCACTCTCTGTCTCGGGGCGTTTCTTCCACCCTCAAAGGAGAGGGCAGTGACGCCGACCCTTTCTGTCCTCGCAGTGGCTCCGTCAATCAGTTCACCGCCATCTACAACGGGAACGGAGAGCTGATCAACAACATCAAGTACTACGACGGCTTCATGGGCCAGCGGGTCGGCGCCATCAGCTGCCTGGCCTTCCACCCTCACTGGGTCAGCGCCGTAGGGGGCGGGGCGGGAGGCGAAGCGGCGAGGCGGCAGGGGCCCTGCCCTGGCCGCACCACACCACAGTGGGGCCCATTGGCCGCCTGAGGGCGAGGCTTCCCCGGGACCCAGGATCTCTGGGGCTCCCCCTGGAAGCAGAGCCCCAGTCCCATCATTCCAGGAAGAGTTGACAGCGCACGCACAGTGGCCAGCATGGAGCTTGTGCCCTCAGAGCCTGTACTAAAGCCATCCCTGGGGAACCTCCAGGCACCGCCCTCGGGGCGCCACCCCCACGTGCAGGGCTGTCACCTGCACGGCTCCTGGCCTTGTTGCAGCCTCCGCACGTGGCTTCAGGCTGTTGTGTTTATGTCAGGATTCTGCCCACCCGCCTTCTTGTGGTGCGAGGTTCCACGGGAGCCAGGCATGCAGTTCTGCCGACACGTGTGACATTAGATGCCCAGAGCTGGCCCTGTGGGGCAGTCCCGAAAAAAACATGCAGGACCCATGGGCAGCACCACACCCCTCACACAGTGCCCCATGCATGGGCCCTGCAGAGGGACACAGGGGTTGGGTACCACCCCCTCACACACTGTGCGTGGGCCCTGCAGAGGACTGGTGGGTTCCAGCCCAGCGTTCCCGGGCCTGAAGTGGGCGTGAGGGTTCCTGAGACCCGGCGGGAGCTGGCTAAGGGTGTGGGTTGGCCTGCGCCTCCCCGCAGCCTCTCCCTGAACCTCGGCTTACCCCCTCTACTCTCTCCTCGCAGCCTCACCTGGCCGTGGGAAGCAATGACTACTACATCTCCGTGTACTCGGTGGAGAAGCGTGTCAGATAGCGGCGTGGCCCAGACCCGCCAGGCCACAGCCGCCTGCTGTACATAGTGAAGCTGCCACTCGCCCGGGCACGGGGCGTCGGCTGCCAAGGTCCCGAAGCGTGGACGTTGGCTGCCGCCTTAGCTGCTGGACGGCAGGAGGGCCCTGCCGCTCGCTTTCGTCTGTCTTCGCTGTCCTGTCTGGACGTCAGGGAAGGGGAGGGCAGGGTTGACGGTGGCTTCCCACGGAGCGCCAGCATCCAGGTGTTCCCCACAGCCGCAGCGCCGCCGTCCCTCTCCTGCTCTGTGATTCTCTGAGACGTTGAAAGGGGAAACACCTCATTTTATTTCCATGTGATCAGAGCATTAGCTGCAGAGAAGCCCCCAGGCAGAGGGAGCCCCGGCAGAGAGGCAGGTGTGGGGCTCCTACGGGTCCCTGGGGCAACTGCCCCCATCCGGCCAAGAGCGAGTGAGAGGTGGCGCCCCAGCCAGGCCCACCGCCTCTCACGGTCAGTGCAGGCAAGCAGGGAACATTTCCTAGCCGGCTGGGGACACTGGAAATTTGGGAAACCAAGGCAGGGGGAGAAGGAGACGTCCCTCCAGCTGCCGGGTGTGAAGGAAGCTGCCCAGGGCTGGGGGTCCGGGCTGTCCTTGGCCACTGGCCACATCACTGAGCAGGAGGAGCACACCCCACCCCACCCCGCACCTCCAGCTCTCTAGACTCCAGTTTGGGCCCCTCTCACACAGATCTGTCAGCTGGGGATCTGGCCGTGCACCGGGGAGGCAGGTACTTGGCGATGTAGCCCCTGCCTTAATCCACGGGGCTCCTTTCCCTCAAAGGGCTGCTCTTCCTCGTGGGCGCAGGGACAGCAGCCAGGCCTGTGTCTCCCTGCCTGTGCCCACACACGGGTAGTACACGCATGTGCGGGCACCGCGGCTGGCACCTCGGGGCGTACACACAGGCAGCAGGGTCTCCCTGCTGTGCCCTCGCAGTCCATCACACACAAGCGGCACTGCTGGGCCCCAGGCGGCTCTGGTGACACCAGCCCCGTCTCCAGCCCCCAGTTGCCCATGCTGATGCAACCTTGGCTTGCAGCTGGGTGTGCAGTGCAGGCGAGCCCCTTGGTCCTTGCCTCCCCATGTGTCAGGCTATGGGGGCACCTGCAGGTGGGAGCTGTGTGGACAGTCCCGCCGGGAGGCGCCACCGAGCACGTGTGAGCAGTTACAAACAGAACACAACCGAAATGATGCAGTTTTGAAAAGCATTTTTTCCATGTTCATCGGGAATCAGGATTATTCAGAGGTAGAGGAGCCAGGTGGCTTGATTCTGCCAGTGGGAGGCCCACGACCGTGGAAATGAGAGCTGGGTGGCGAGGCCCAGCTCCCTCGCGCTGTGGCTGGCGTTCTGCTCTGGTCAAGAGCATCTTCTGGGTGGATGGCGTCCTTCCTGGCCACGCTGGGCCAGAGAAACACCTGGGCCTTGGAGGCCTGAGCTGGAGTCTGAGCTGGGGCTGGCAGGGACAGAGGCGGCCCCTCTGCTGCTCCTTTTCAGAATGTGAGCTCCCACCAGAAGGCTCCAGCATGAATCCCATCCCCACGTCCGGGTCGAGTGAGCAGCCCAGGTCCGGAAGGTGTAGACAGCCCCGACCCCGCAAGTCCCGGCCTCACTCAGCTCACAGGCCATACCACGCGGCGGCACCAGAACCTTCCAGAAGCCCAGCTCCACCTGCAGACACAGCTTCCGACCCAGTCCTTCAACTCGGTTCTTACGTAACACGCGTTTGTTTGTTTTGAGACAAAACCACCACCTGTCAAAGTGCAGGTGGCTCCAGAGGGGGCAAGGCCCTCCCACCCCCGCTCCACCCGAGCCCCCCTCCCCCGGCACCACATGCCACCTGCACGTGGCTGTGTCTTCACAGGTCTGATGCGAAAATTCAATCATGACGTAGCCAAGGCTCGAGAGAGCACCGGCCTCACGGCTCATTATCTCTATTTATTTTACCAAATGCGAATTGAGAAAGACTTTGACGAAACCCAAAATTGAAATGTGAAGCTAAGAGCAGTGACAAAAGTAAACTTCACACGCAGACTCCGTGGCTGGCGGCTGTGTCTTTTAAGGAAACTGCCCACCCCACCTCTGGGGCGTCAGTCAGAGCAGAGCTCTGGGGGGAATGTTGCGCGGGTCCCCCCTGCTGTCCCCAGGGCCCCTGGCAGCCACCACAGCCGTGGGGGCCTGGCATGTCCACGGGTGTGGGAAGGTCTCAGTCCTCGCCTCCTGGGCAGCAGTCTCTCCCAGGCAGTGTCTGCAGCCCCTTGGCACAGACCCCACATTGGGGAGCATGCTGAGTGGCAAGAGCCATACTGTGATGTAGGCCGGACACGTTTCTTTCTGTTTAAAATGACACAATTATCCTTTCACAGTTAGAGGCCCCATTCAAGTCTCTGCATTGAAACCTTCCAGACTTCCTGGGGGAGAAGCCACTTCCCCGCCTCTGGAGGCCCCCACAGTCCTTGGCTCGCGGCCCCTTCCTCCGCTTCAGAGCCTCTGACCCACGTCCACGCCGCTGCCACTTCTCTTTCTGATGCAGCCAGAATTGCTTCCAGGCCCAGGGGCCGGGCCCACCTCGGGCTGTGCCGGCCTCAGTCCTCATCCCATCTTCCCAGCCCTCTGGCCAATGCCTTTTTTTTTTTTTTCAAGATGGTTTCACTGTTGTCACCCAGGCTGGAATGCAGTGGCACCATCTTGGCTCACTGCAATCTCTGCCTCCTAGGCTTAAATAATTCTCCTGCTTCAGCCTCCCAAGTAGCTGGGATTACAGGTGTGCACAACCACACCCAGCTAATTTTTATATTTTTCGTAGAGATGGAGTTTCGCCGTGTTGGCCAGGCTGGTTTTGAACACCTGACCTCAGGTAATCCACCTTTCTTGGCCTCCCAAAGTGCTGGGATTACAGGCATGAGCCACTACTCTGGCCAATTCTTGAAAGGCTCCTATTTCTAGATGGAACTTTGTTCTGCAGGCCATGGCCTATCCCTGAGGCTTTTCCCACACAGGAGGGTCTGTGCAGGGGTTGGGAGCTAGGGAGAACGTTCTGGAAGCTACAGCAGAGGCAACAGACTTGGGCACGGCCCTGCAGGGTAAGTGGGAGACAAGGATCTGTGGGGACAGTCTTGGGGTCGCCACCTCAGGGGCCTGACTTCCTGGAGAGCTTGGGAACAGGCTGTTGTCCCCCCAGCACCTCTTGCCTGCTGACCAGAATTGGGTCTCAGGCATTGAGTAACTTGCTCCAAGCCCTGCCTGTTGGGTGGCAGCAGACACTGGGGTCCTACCCCTACCCCAAGGCCACATGGACCTTTGCTCCACCGGTTAGGTGGGGGTGGGTCAGGGCTGGAGGAGTGTTGGGAACAGATGCTCAGTGCCACAGAGAAGAATCAGCACCGAGACAAACGATCTCTCAGCAAAGCAATTTTTACTTTTTTACTTCCTGGACTGCAGGAAGGGTACCCTCGCTAGCCATCTTGCCACGAGAGTACGATGAACAAAGGAAAAGCAAGCACATTTATCCCTTACCCATTTGGGATCTTTACTGCTATGTCTGATCTCCCGTGGCTGTAGCCAGACCTCACAATCTAAACTAAACCCAATTGGCTAACAACTTAACTTTTCTTAACAGGTAAAAACAGTGGAGAGCTGGGACATGCCTGTGAGCACGTCCAGCACAGATATCTTGGTTAAAGTACAAGGACATAGAATGTACTACGTGCCTGTAAGCATGGCGTGTCTAACAGCTACATAGGATAGGGCTTCACAGAGAGTTATTAGCACACTTACAATTTATTCTTTAACCAGAAAGGAAAGTTTAAAGAGGAGCTTTTCTGCTTCCCACAGGGAGCCACGCACTCAGGACGCACAGGTGGCCGTTGTGCACGCCCCGCCCCGGAGCAGGCCGGCGGGAGTGGCAGCTGGGGATTTGGATGCACCAGGGTGATGTGTAGAGCCACCAGCCTGCTGCACATGCGGAGGGGGCACCCGCTACCCGCTGGACCCCCACCCACCACGGCCTCATCCGCAGGGCTCGTGACTCCTCCGGGAAGTCCCCTCTGCTCAGCGCAGCACTGAATGGCCCATCTGGGTGGTTCCTTGTGTTCTTGTCAGTCCTTGTTCCAGGAGAGGTGCTGGCGCTGCTGCAGCCCGGGCCCTGGGAGGAGCAGAGATCAGGAAAGCACCTCTGGAGGCTCTTGACAAGGTCCTTGGAGGGCGGGCTGGTGTGGGGGTCAGCCAGGCCAGGGACAGCAGCAGCAGCTGCCGTGGAACAGGCAGGTGCACAGAGGCCGGAGGGGTCATGGCCAGGGGTGGAGGCACAGCAGAGAACTGAGGGCCAGGACTTGGGAACAGCCCGGGCCTCCAGACTCCTGTGCCCCCAGAATGACAAAGCCACTCTGTGCCCGAGGCTTCCTGCGGCTGCGGCCACCAATCTCCACAAGCTGGCGGCTGAGAGCAACAGATGCGTTCTCACCGAAGGCAGCTCAAACTCAGGCTCACTGGGCTAAAGTCAAGGTCTTGGCCGGGCCGCGCTCCCCCGGCAGCCCCCAGACAGACCCCTTTCTCCCCCGTTCCAGCTCCCAGAGGCAGCCTGCAGCCCGTGGCTCCAGCCCCTGCCTCTCTTCAGAGCCAGTCCCCACCTCCTCACTGACTCTCCTGCCTCCCTCCTCCACTCTTTTTTTGAGACAGGGTCTCACTGTCACCCAGGCCGGAGTGCAGGTGCCACTGCAGCCTCGACCTCCTGGGCTTAGGCAATCCCCCCACCTCAGCCTCCTGAGTAGCTGGGACCACAGGCATGCACAACCACGCCTGGCTAATTTTCATTACCTTTTGTAGATGGGACTTGGTCTCACTGTGTTGCCCGGGCTGGCTTCGAACTCCTGAATTCAGGGGATCCTGCTGCCTTGGCTTCCCAAAGCCCTGGGATTGCAGGTGCGAGCCTTGTGCCCGCCCCTCCTCCACTTTTAAGGACCTTCTGTTTGCAGTGGCCCCGTGGGGTGCTCCAGGATCACCTCCCTAGTTTAAGGTCAGCTGATCCAACCTTAATTTAATCTGCAACCCGGATCCCCCGAGCCAGGTAGTCACAGGTTCCCGTTAGGATGTAGACAGCGTTGGGGACGCTAAGCTGCCACCTAACTCGTCTACCAGCCAAAGGCCCTCCCACCAGGCAGAGCCCACAAACTTGGGGGTCTTGCGTAGACACAGGGGAGGGTGGGGAGGAGATGCTCAGTGGGGTTGGGGGGAGTGCTGGCCCCTGGTGGGCCTCCCAGATCCCGGGGCCAAGGCATGGGGAGCTGGCCCCGTGTGCCGGTCCTCGGGGCTGTCGGCAAACAAGCGGGTTCCCCGTGACACAGCAACTGCTCCCGATTCCAGCCCAGGTCAGCATGCACAGCCCAGCACAAGCAGTTGCCATGGCAGCCTGCGTGGAATCGCATTTGTTTGAGGCAAGGACGCCGGCGCTCATGTATCTGCACCAGGCCTGCTCCTGGGGAGACAGTCATATTTTTCCCATTAGCTTCAGCTTTTCTGTCACTGAGACCTGAGTACAAATCGAGTGCTTGTCAACATGGGGCATGAGCCAGGCCCACACCTGCCCCTGCCCCTGCCGCTGCCAGACCCTGCGTGGCCGTGGTGGAGGGCCAAGCCTGGTGGCACCATGTGGAGCAACGCTCCGCCTCCCGGTGAGGGCCAGGGGTGGCCACAGGGGCTGCCTTTCATGGGGGCTCCTGCTCAACGCGGCTCTGCTGGGTAGGACTGCAGGCACCTGCCAGATGGGTAGCTGTGGCCTCCAACACACATCTGTGCCCAGCCCCCTTCCCAGGGTCTTGGCAGAAGCCGTCGGGCGGCGGCAGAGGAGTTGGCCTCTGGGGGTCTGCGTCTCAGTTACCTGGTGGTCAGGAGCCCACGAGCCCCCAGATGTGGGACAGAACCTCAGAGTTGGGCACAGAAGGGGAAAGAGCCCTCGAAGGACAGACACCGTGGGTGGGAAGGCCAGGGCTGGGGCCGCGTGGGGCCTCCCACATCCACCTGCTGAAGCCCCAGCTCCCCAGAGCCCCTGCACCCCAGCATGCAGCTGTGTTCGGAGACAGAGTCTTTGCAGGGGTGATGAAGGTGAAACGAGGTCATTGGGGTGGCCCTAATGCAATAGGACTAGTGTCCTTGTGAGAATGGAGATTGGGACACAGCTGTGCACAGAGGGATGGCCACCTGAGGACCTCCGGGGCCCCATGGTCCCCACATCCACAGCCTACCTGCCAGGAAGAGTGTCCCTGGATGGAGGTAGCCCGGAGGCCCCTCCGTTTCACAGTCCAGCCACCAGTCAGAGCGGTGGAGAGGGAATACAGTCCTGCCGCTCAGGCTGCCAGGCTCACGGTGGTTTGCTAGGTGGGCCTGGGACACCCGCACCACTGTGGCCCCTCGGAGCCCCAGCCTGCATCTCCTCTTAACGTGGGGACAGTAACTGCAGGCAGGAGTGCTGTGAGAGCCAAACGAGATCACAGAAGCTTCCAGAACAGCACTGGCACCAGGGAGGCACCCAATGGACACTGTCCGAGGTCACCTGAGGACTTCTCCACAGCAGCAGGTTCCACAGGGGTTGGGAGCTGGGGGACACGGCTCTGCCACAGCTCAGCCAGTGCCAGGGCCGCACAGACCTGCCTGGACCGTCACAGAGCGGACCCCGAGCTGGGCCTGGTCACCTGGTGCCACCCAGCTGAGACCGTGTCCTGTCAGTAGCTCCTGAGCTGGAGGAGGAACAGCCCAACGCTATGGGCCCTGCCCGTCCTTCCCACTCCTCCACCTCAGGAGGGAGCCTCGCTGCGGCTGTCTGGCGGCTGCCCTGTCCGTCCCATCCTCCCCTCCCACACCCACCATATTGGCCTGACCGTGGCCTCCTCTGCATAATGAGCTGGGGGTCCCTCCTCCTGGGTCCCAGGGTTCCCACACAGGCCCTGCCATCCCAGGGGCAGGAACAGCCACAGGGCTCCTGGGGCTGAGGCTCCATCCACTGCCATGTGACCCAGGCACCAGTGTCCACAGACCACAGGACGAGAGATGCACGCCTGGCCCCGCCACACCACTGTGAGGACAGACAAGGCATGGCATGGCATGGCCTGGCGGAGGGCCGCGACCATGAAGCTGAGGGTCTTGGGTGGCCTGCAGCCAGGGGCTCCTCCAAACCCAGCGCTGTGGGTTTGAGGCTGTGGTGAGTTCCGTTCACACCACTGCACTCCAACCTGGGTGACGGAGCCAGACTCCTGTCTCAAAAAAGACAAGAATGTGAAAAGGCAACCTACAGAAATGGATTGAACTATTTGCAGATAATCTATGTGATAAGGGTTTAATATCCAGAATATGTAAGGAATTCTTAAAACTCAACAACAAAAAGACAATCCAGGCCGGACGCAGTAGCTCACGCCCATAATCCCAGCACTTTGGGAGGCTGAGGCAGGCAGATCACGAGGTCAGGAGTTGGAGACCAGCCTGGCCAACATAGTGAAACCCCATCTCTACTAAAAATACTAAAAATTAGCTGGGTGTGGCGGTGGGCACCTGTAATCCCAGCTACTTGGGAGGCTGAGGCAGGAGTATCACTTGATGCAGAGAGTTGGAGGTTGCAGTGAGCCGAGATTGTGCCATTGCACTCCAGCCTGAGCAACAGTGTGAGAGTCTGTCTCAAAAAAAAAAAGCAAAGAAAAGAAAACCAGAAAATCACAAGGGTTGGTGAGAATGTAGACAAACTGAAACCCTCACACATTGCTGGTGAGAATGGAATGGAAAATGGTGCAGCCACTGGGGAAAATCGTTCAGCAGCTCCTCAAGAAGTTAATCAGGAATCACCATGGGACCCAGCAATTCCACTCCCAGATATATACCCAAGAGAAATTAAAATGTATGTCCATGCAGAAACTTGTACAGGAATGTTTATAAGACATTATTCATAATGGCCAAAAGGTAGAGACAACCAAAGGTCCAACAGTGCATGGAAGGATAAACACAATGTGGTATATCCATACAGTGGAATATTATGCAGCCTTGAAGAGGAAGTACTGACACATGGCACGAAGAGGACTCCTCCTGCAAGGACACTGAATGAAAGAGGCCAGATTCTGAAGCCATATCATGCATTTCCTTCTATATGGCATAGCCAGAATAGGTAAAACCATACCGACCGCAGAAAGGAGACAGGTGGTACCAGGGGATGGGGGTAAAGGGGAAATGAGGGATGACTACTTAGTATTCTTCTGGGGTGATTAAAATGTTTTGAAACTAGATAGAGACGGTGGTTGTACAACATTGTGACTACACTAAATGCCACTGAAATGTACACTTTAAAATGGTTAATTGGGCCAGGAGCAGTGGCTCACACCTATAATCTCAGTACTTTGGGAGGTCGAGGTGGGCAATCACCTGAGGTCGGGAGTTCAAGACCAGCCTGGCCAACATGGTGAAATCCCATCTCAACTAAAAATACAAAAATCAGCCCGGCATGGTGTCGCATATCTGTCATCCCAGATACTCGGGAGGCTGAGGCAGGAGAATCCCTTGAACCCAGGAGGCAGAGGTTGCAGTGGGCCAAAATTGTACCACTGCCCTCCAGCCTGGGTGACAGAGCAAGACTGTCTCAAAAATAAATAAATAAAATGGTTGTTAGCCGGATGTGGTGGCACAGACTATAGTCCTAGCTACACGGGAGGCCGAGGTGGGAGGACTGCCTGGGCCCAGGAGCTGGAGGCTGCAGTGAGCTGTGATCACCCTGTACCCAAGCCTGGGTGACAGAATGAGACCCTGACTCTACAAACTGAAAATGAAATCCGTTACACTTAACTGCATGTTATGTGAAATCCACCTAACTTTTTACATTGACAAAAATGCAAACTGACACCAGAGAGCGGCGGCTCCGGTGCGCCTTCGGTCCCTCCAGGTTCGAGTGCAAGGGTTTGCTGTGAGAAAGAGAAAGTCATCCTAAGTCAGTGGAGCCCAAGAGGGAGGGCGCCAGCTGCTGCGGCCAGAACCTCCTGCCCCTCCAAAATCCCAGTTGGAATTTGAATCCCCAGTCTAGCATATTAAGAGGTGGGGCCCTCCGGGGTAACTGGGTCATGAGGGCGCCTCCCCATGAGTGGAATTAAGGCCGGTGTAAGCGGCCTCACACCTCCACTCCCTTCTGCTCTCCTGACTCCCGCCATGGGGGACACAGTGCTCAAGGTGCCATCTTGCTAGCAGAGAGCTGCCCCCCTCAAGACACGGAATCTCCAACACCTTGACCTTGGACTTCTCAGCCTTCAGAACTGCAAGAAAGAAACATCCGTTGCTCATCAATTCCCCAGTCTCCGGATTTTGTTACAGCAGCATGAACAGACCAGGACCCGAGAGCTCGCCAAGGACCATGGGGGCCCAGAGTCAGGAGACGCAAATCCAGGCCTGGAACAGCCAGAGAAACGGACACATCAGGCAGCCCCAGGGACCCGCGGCTCTCATGGGCACGAGGCCGGCAGCCCGGCCCCGAGCCCTGTAACCACCTCGTCTCTGGGGGAAGTCACCTGGAGGGGCCCGCATGGCCAGAACTGAGGCCGCCCGCCTGCAGCCACTCAGGCAAGTGTGGAGGCGACTCCCACAGCCCCCAGGCCTGCGATGCACCCAGCCGGCAGCTAAGCTGCAGAATTCTGATCCAGGGCATCCTGTGCCGCGGACATTCGTCAACTAGCACACGGCAAGAAATGACCCCAGGACTCCGCAGCTGAAAATAGCCAGGCTTGGTCACCCACACCCTCTCCGGCCAGGAGACCAGAAGTGGCTCGGCGGGAAGCCTGGCTCGGGTCTCCTGGGGCGGCCATCCAGCTGTCAGCCAAGATGGAGGCCCCATGCCATGAATGACCCAATCTCAACAGTGAGCTGCCATCACTCTGCTCTGCCCTTGGTCACTCAGACCAACCCTGCGCAGGGTGAGCGGGGACGCAAGGACCGCTTCAGGGCTGTGGCAGCCTCCCGTGGCAGCAGCTGACGTGAGCTCGTCCCGCCCTCCCGGCCCTCCTCCTGCCCCCAGGCCTGGCCTTCTCGCCCCTTCCTGGCTCTCTTCAAGCCATCCCTCCCGGCATCCTTCCGGGGCTTCAGACCACAGGCACAGCCCACCCAAAACACACCCTCCAGGCCCCCAGGGGTCCCCTCCTGGCTGTTCATGTCCCCTCAGGCACGTGAGCCTCCCAGCCGCCCAGTTCCAGCCACCACCATCACTCCTAGGGGCCACTGCAGCGGCCGGCCTGGCAGTCCCAGCACCACCCACAAGGCCACTTAACTCCATGCCTGTTTCCCCTGCGGAGCGCAGATGGTCCCCTGTCCTCCTGGAAGGCTGGCTGTGTGGGAGCCGGGGCAGTGGCGTGTGCGTGGGAGCTGGGGTAGTGGTGTGCGTGGGAGTTGGGACAGTGGCATGTGTAGGAGCCAGGGCCATGGCATGTGTGCAGCCTGTGACCCTGTGTCAGCCAATGTCATCTAACTGGCACCACGTCTGCCCAGGGGCTTAGGCCAAAGGCTGACCTCGCCCCTATGCCCCTTCCCCTCAGGGCCGCTCCTGCCCATCCAGCTGCTCTCACCAGGTCGACCCCAGGACCTCCAAGCCTGTTTCCCACTGCGACCCCTTCTCCCCACAGCGGGGAGTCAGGGTGAAAACCCAAGCAAGGTCAGCTCCTCCCAGGTGAGGGCCAAGCGCTTCCAGGGACCGAGAACAAGGTCAGACCAGCCCTGGGGCTCCATACCCCACTCACTGACAGTCCTGATGCTGCACTGTCACCCTGCTGTCCCTCTATCTGGGGCTCAGAAGGCCCAGAAGGCTTAGAACTCCACCTCCCTGACTACCTACCCAACATCCCTCCACCCCCGCACCCCCTCCATTCCTCTGTGTCCCCTGTCATATGCAAACCCATGACAAAGGAACCGCAGATCTCAGAGCAGCGCCTGCCCGTGGTAGGCGCTGAAGGAACAAATGAATATGAATGAGTGAATGAGTGTATGACTGAGTAGGTGTGTAAGTGAATAAACAAGTGTACGAATGGCTGGGTGAGTGAGTGGGTGAGTGGGTGAGTGAGTGGGTGAGGGAGTGGGAATAAATGAGTGGGTGAGTGAAGGAGTGGGTGAGGGAGTGGATGAGTGAATGAATGAATGAGTGGGTGAGTGAATGAATGAATGAAGGAGGGAGGGAGAGAAGGAAGGAGGGAGGGAGGGAGTGGGTGAATGAATGAGTGAATGAGTGAGTCAGTGAGGGACTGAGGGAGTGAATGATCAGGTGACTGAATGAGTGAAAGAGTTAGGGAGTGAGTGAATGAGTGAGTCAGAGAGCCAGTGAGGGATGGAGGGAGGGAGGGAGTTAATGAGCAGGTGAGTGAGTGAGGGAATGAGTGAAGGAGGGAGTGAGTGAACAGGTGAATAAATGAGTGAATGGATGAGTGAATGAGTGAGGGAGTGACTGCATCAAGCCCCGCAGATCCCACAGCCACAGGGCCTCCGACTCCCCGCCCCACCCACCCCTGCACCCCTACCCCACGTTTGCACAGGGGAGGGGCCCGCGAAGACCCAGGGCTGCCTGCCGAAGTCTGGGAGCCTCCCTTAGGGTGTCCGGGGTCTCTCCCTCCGGGGTCTGGGGTCCCCCCCTGCCGGAGTCCCGGGTCTCAGCTGCGAGGGCCGCCGGCGTCCCCTGTCCTGCAGCGCCCCCGCGTGGCCGCCGCCGCTGCTGCTGCTTCCCCTGCCCGGGCCGCTGGGACCCGCTGCTGGGAAGTCAGCCCCGAGGCCCCGCGTGACCCTCCGTCCCGTTTCTACCGCAGCTCTCAAGCCCCCAGAAGTGTCTTCACTGTTAACCCCTGCAACCCAGCGCCCCCACTCCACGGGTCCCTGAGGGTCCCCAGCAAGCAGGATCTTCCCTCTGGGCCACCGGAGCCTCCTCTGAGAGCAGCCCACTCCTCCCCGGCGCTGGCCCAGCCCCTCCAAGGATCCCCTGCCCTCCCCTCCCCCTTCCCCTCCCCTCCCCCTTCCCCTCTCCTCCCCTCCCCCTCCCCCTTCCCCTCTCCCCCTCCTCTCCCCTCCTCATCCCCCCTTCCCTCCCCTTCCCTGCCCTTCCCTTCCTGGGCTGCCCACTCCGCCCCCAGAGAGTGTCTGCAGCCAGGTCCCTCCACTGGCATTTCCCAGGCTCCTGCCCATGCCTTGGGGATTTGCTTCTTTTGACTTCTTCCAGAATGTTCCTCGGGCTCATCATTTTCTCGGCTCCCTGCATCACCTCTGCTTAGTGTGACCCTGAAGGTCCCACTAGCATCATGGGAGCCCCTGCCTGGACACTCCCCGGCCCGTGGAGAAGGTGGCAGCTCCCCCATGCCCCCTGCACCCCACACCACGTGGGGCACCTGGGAGGACCGGCGTTAGCCCCAGTTCATGATCCCAGCGTCAGCACACAGCCCACGCGGGTCACCTGCGACACAGTGAAAGGCCCCTTCCCTCCCTCCACGCCTCTCAGCCCCACCTTCCCTCCCTCCCCACTGGCATGGGCTCAGGCATGCCTGCGACTCCCAGGCCGGGCAACCATGGGTCTTAACCCGCCATGGCTGCCGATGACTAGCCTGGGGGCGCATTCCGCTGGAAGGCGGAGAAGGGGGGCTGCTCTCTCCACCCCTGGCTCCCTAGGCCTAGGAGGAAGCTGCCGCGGTGGTCAGGGAAGAGGAGATGAGGGACAGAGGGTGGGAGGGCTTCCTCCGCTGGTGACCACGTCAGTCAATTCCTGCACCCAGAAGGCCGGGGGTCACCCCTGTGCAGTGGAGCCGTCAGCACCGCCCCTAGAGGCTGGTGGACCCCTGGGTGGAGGGACCGACTGGATGATGATGTCACGTCTACGTCATTGGCACCTGACAGGGACCACATTTTCTCACCGGCTGCCAGCCTGTCATTTGAAGGCCACCCCAATGTCACCTCCTCTTGGAACCTTCCCGGATCCCCACAGCCTTGCCATCCCGTGTTCCATGTGAGTTTCCCCAGCAGGAAGGGCTCTCTTGAGCCGGGGGGCGGTGGGAGAGGAGTAGAATCTGTGCCCCTGTTCGTGGCTCGGGCCCACGTGAGGTCTTGCTGTGGCCGGTGGGCATTTTCACACTGGTGCTTTGGGCGGCTGTGGCCATCACCAAGGGTTTCCTGCAGTCCCTGCCACCTCTCGACTCTCTAAACACTAGCCACGTCCCCGAGATCCAGGGGTGGGACGCCCGGGCCTTCATTCCTCCAACTCTTAATGATTTGAATCACTTAATCCTCTGTATGAAATACCTTCCTTCTTGAAACGGCCAGAGGGGTTCCTGTTTTCCGGAGCAAACCTTAGCTGATGACCTCATTGCTGTATTAAGGGCGGGTTTTGCTTCCTAAAACTCACAGGTGAAGTCCTGCCTGCCCTGCAGGACTGCAGAACGCGACCTTGGTTGGAAATAGCGTTGGTGCAGATGGAATTAGTTGGGGTGAGGCGGTGCTGCATATTGCCTTGTATTGTCCTTATAAAGAGGGAACGTATGGCACAGTCACACACGGGAGAATGCGATGGAAAGATGAAGGCCGAGGATGGGGTGACGTTTCCACAAACCAAGGGACACCAAAGGCTGCCCACCATCACCGTCACCGGCGCCGGGGGAGGCTTGGGCAGGATTCTCCCTCAGACCCTCAGAAGGAATCCCCCCTGCTGAATGCAGGGACCAGGGGTGGGCTGGCAATTTCCGACAGCAGGGGAAAGAGAACCTCTTTGAAATCACACAAAAGGGCTCTGCAGTCTGAGTTCAAGTCAGAGGGAGAAAATCAGAAAACAAGGTGGACCCACGCAGAAAAGCTTCTGGTAGCGAGACCGCAGCATCTGAAAACCATTTCCCAAGTTTTACTCTGCGGCTCGGAGAATTACAACAGAAATTACATTCTCAGCCTCTCCAGGAAATCTGTATGAACCTTAGAGCAGAGTGGGAGGGAGTAGGGATGGAGGGAGCTGAGGGGTGACCCTGACCCCTCCCTAGGGAGTCCCACTCAGCCTCACTTGCCGACAGAAGCTGCCCCCGTCCCCGTCTGAGGCAGCTCCCACCTGGGAGACCTGGCCTGAAGCACCTGCCCATGGTGGGAGGCAGCTTCCCCTTGAGACCCAAGCCCATCTCCCCTGGGTGCTCCAATTCCGTAACTGGAGTGAGATCCCAGCTGACTCCAGGGGGAAGAGTGAAAACCTGCCCCGCCCCAAGATTATCAAGAGTTTGATCATTCAAGCTGGAGACCAGTGGTGAGCAGGGTCCACTGCTGGGGCAGCGGCGCACTCCGGGGACTCTGGGTTCAATTGTCTGCCTGAGCATTCGTGAGAAGTCTGAGCAGTTCACTCCATTTGTTGCTCGAAACTTGGACTTGGATGGGCGCAGTGGCTCACACCTGTAATCCCAGCACTTTGAGAGGCTGAGGCGGGTGGATCACCTGAGGTCAGGAGTTCAAGACCAGCCTGGCCAACATGTCAAAACCCGATCTCCACTAAAAATGCAAAAAATTAGCTGGGTGTGGTGGCTCCTGCCTGTAATCCCAGCTGCTCGGGAGGCTGAGACAGGAGAATCACTTGAACCTGGGAGGCAGAGGTTGTGGTGAGCCAAGATCATGCCCCTGCACTCCAGCCTGGGCGACAAAGCAAGACTCTGTCTCAAAAAAAGAAAGAAACCCGGACTTGACAGTGGCCCAGCTGAGATGCCAGGATTTCCTTGGTAGAGCAGAGAGAAGAATCCAATGACACAGAGAGCCAGGAACATCAAATGGATTCGTCAGGCAGAACCCACTGGCTGAGTCCCTCGTCGTGTCCCCAGAACATTCGTTTTACAAAGGCCTGTGACTTGCCGGTGAGGAGCCTCTGAGCTCTGCAGGCCGAGGATGACAGACAGACGCTGCCAACAAGGCTGGGTCCCCTGATCTCTCACGGGACCCTGGAGTGGCAAGGCCAAGAGTCTGCAATGGATGGGCGCGGTGACGGAAGGGACGGCCAGCTGGGAGCAGAGAGTGCCGCAGGGGTCAGGGCCCTTGGCCAATAGGTCAAGCATCCCCAGAACTGAAAAAGACGGACAGTCTGTGAAAGTTTAAATTGATCATTTATTGAAAAAGCCAGGTCAGGCGTGGCAGCTCTTGCCTATACTCCCAGCGCTTTGGGAGGCCAAGGACTGAGGGTCATTTTTAGCCCAGGAGTTCAAGACACACCTCACCAACATAATGAGACTCCCCATCTCTACAAAAAAATACAAACATTAGCCAGGGGTGGTTGTGCGCATCTGTGGTCCCAGCTACTTGGGAGGCTGAATGGGGAGGATCACCTGAGCCCAGGAGGTCGAGGCTGCAGTGAGCCGTGATGGCACCACTGCACTCCAGCCTGGGCAACAGTGAGACCCTGTCTCAAAAAAATACAATAAAAGGCTGGGCGCGGTGGCTCACACCTGTCATCTTAGCACTTTGGGAGGCTGAAGTGGGCGGATCATGAGGTCAAGAGATTAAGACCATCCTGGCTAACATGGTGAAACCCCATCTCTACTAAAAATACAAAAATTAGCTGGGCATGGTGTGGGCGCCTGTAATCCCAGCTACTCAAGAGGCTGATGGAGTCTCACTCTGTCGTCCAGGCTGGAGTACAATGGAACGATCTCAGCTCACTACAACCTCCTTGTCCCAGACTCAAGCAATTCTCCTGCCTTAGCCTCCCAAGTAGCTAGGACTACAGATGCCTGCCACCACATCCGGCTAATTTTTGTATTTTTAGTAGAGACAGGGTTGGCCAGGCTGGTCTCGAACTTCTGACCTCAAATGATCCACCTGCCTCAGCCTCCTAAAGTGCTGAGATTACAGGCATGAGCCACCATGCCCAGCCATATTTTTGTTTTTTTTTTTTTAATAGAGATGGGGGCTTGCTGGGTTGCCCATGCTGGTCTTGAACTCCTGGGCTAAAACAATCCTCCCACCTTGGCCTCCCAAAGTGCTGGGATTGCAGGTGTGAACTACCATGCCCAGCCTTGCACCATGTTTTAGGATCTGGTCTCAGAAGTCACACAGCATCACTGCTGCCATAATTAAAGGCTCAGCAGTGTGCCACTGTCACCCCTCACCTCCAAATCCACCCTTCCTGGGCCTGCTTTGTGCTAGTGGAGCAGGACCCTGAAACATTTCTCCTCCACTGGCTGACTCAGTGTGAGGCTTTGACAGGAGAAGATGCTGGAGGTCGCAGCCAGGCCTGGCAGAGGACGGGACCTCCCTGTCCGGCCCCTCCCTTGGTGCAGCTGCTGGGGCAGGGGCTCCTCTGTGAGTCTCCGCCACCCGTGGGCTGCGTCTCGCAGACACCCCCAGTCTGTCGCGCTCCCCAGCAAGATTCTCAGGCACCAGGCAGGAGTTCCCGTTGGGAAAGTTCTGGCCCATATGCACCCCTCGGTGAGTTTCTCGGCCAACTGGCAGGCTCCCCACTGGACCGGCTCGGCGCTCATGCTGCGGCAACTTTCTCCACCGAGGGCAGGGCCAGCCTGCAGGTTCCTGTCCCGCAGAGCCCAGGCCCAGCCTCGGGGTGGGATGTCCTTCCAGTTCCCGCGTGCTCCCTGTGTCCTAGAAATACTCACCACTTCTGACGCTGCTATTCCTGTATTCCTCAGAGTTCTCCTGTAACTTTTTAATAGCTAAACATCCTTTTCTAGTTTATGATTCTTGATGTTACATTTTCCTGTTCAAATCACTGGTGTGGTTTCTGTCCCCTGCCTGGCACCTAACGATACAGAATTAGCAGGAGTGCCCCAGGAGGGTATGAGGGGTTGCTTTCATCATCCCTAGGGTGTGATGCATGACTGAGCTTCTCACCAATGGGAAACAGGGTGCTGGGACCTGCTTTGCAGCAGATTAACTGTGGCCTCTGGTTAAGTGAAACAAAGGGCTGGGTGAGGTGGGTGCCGGGTGCCCAAGCTGCTGCCCTTCAGAGCAGAACAGCAAGAATGCCCCAGGACCTCAGGCCAGGGGGTTCCTCCTCCCTGCACTGGGCGTTCACAGCAATCAGACGGCTGGTGGGAGCAGCTCCTTTCAGCGGCTCGGGTCGGCTGAGAGGCAGGGCACAATTGTGGCAGCCCTCAGAGGGGCTCCTGTTTCTTTTCCCTGCGGGGCTGACACTGCTGACACTGCAGAGTTGCCCGCGTCCTCACCTGAGAGGCAGAACGTTGACAGGCTGCTCCCCCAACCCAAAGTGCAGGCAGCGGAGAACCCAGCGGGGCTCACGATCTGCTCCTCTCAGGGCGCCCCGAGTCTCCCCTGCCAGTGGGAGTGGTGGCGGCTGAGGCTGCTGAAGCTGCTGAGTTTGAAAACCCTCTACGAGCCCACCTGTGAGACCCTCGCGAGGGGTGGCCTGTCCTCCCCAAGCCAGCTCAGCCATCTCTGGTTGCCATGAGGCCTATAATCAGCATCGGATCTTAGGGACCCGGGTCAGCGCCACGCAGGAGACACCAGGTCATGCAGGCTCGGGAAATTTTTCCTGTAAAGGACCAAACAGTGTCCCCGTGTGGTGGCTCCCACCTGCAATCTCAGGATCACCTGAGGTCAGGAGATCAAGACCAGCCTGGCCAACATGGTGAAACCCCACCTCTACTAAAAATACAAAATAATTAGCTGGGCATGGTGGCAGGTTTCTGCAATCCCAGCTACTTCGGAGGCTGAGGCAAGAGGAGAATCACCTGAACCCGAGAGGCAGAGGCTGCGGTGAGCCGAGATCGTGTCATTGCACTCCAGCCTGGGCAACAGAGAGAGACTCTGTCCCAAAAAAAATAAATAAATAAATAAAAGGATGCAACACTAAATACCAGGCTCTGTGAGTCACGTGCGGCCTCTGGACACCTTGCTCTTTCGCTTCTCCCTCTCCCTCCTCTGTTCCTCCTCCTTTTTGGGGTGTGTGTGTGTGTGTGTGTATCACAATCCTTAAGAACTGTAAAACCCACTCTTAACTGGAAGGCTGTACTGGGACCAGAGAAAGTGCCCAGACCTCAGATTCCAGGCGGATGTGGCCCGCAGGCTGTAGTCTGGCAAACCCTGGCTTACATGCTACAAGAGTTCAGGTATGTTTCAGATCGATGCTGCGGGCAGCCGGCGGAGGCTGTGCGTGGATTCAGGGAGGTTGGACCGAGGACGCTGCATCAGACGCTAGAGGGGGCTGAAGTCCCTGATCTCGGGGTGTGCCGCCGCAGCCACAGCTGAGAGCTCCCTTGCCTGATGGCTGAAGCTCAGACCCAGAAGCCCTTAGGCCCTGAGTCCAAGACACCAGCGCTCCATGGCTTGTGGAGGAGAGAATCCGAAGGTCCTCGGAGAGGAGCAGTCAGTGAGTGTGACCTGCACGCCACACCCAGCCACGCCCCGGGAAGGCTCAGAGCACCGCCTTCCCGGACACGAGGAACAGCGGGCAGGGGGAGCCCCTGCACCCCAAAAGTCCTGCTACTGCTCCCTTCGAAGGCCACATGTGACCGTGGGCGGGGGAAGGGGGGGCGCGACTGAGATGGGCTTCTTGATCTTCGTGGGGTAATAGATCCCAGGGCCGCAGTAGGATAGGAAGCAGCCGCCACCGGCAAGTCCCTCGCAGGCTGTGTGTGCCGGCAGCCGTGGAACGGAGCTCAGGGTGCCACGGCCTGCGCCTGGGGTGAAATAAAAGGTCGCTGACTTGAGTGCCGCTTGCCTTACGAAACAGAAACAGAGCTCGGAGTCTGGTGGCCAAACCTCACTTACCGCAGTGGACAGCCAAGGCCTCTCACCCACCCCCAGGCTGAGCCAATTCGCAGACCTGGAGCCCTTGAGTGGGGGCCAGGTTCCTCGAGAGAGCTCCCTGCAAGGAATACAGCAGCACAGCCACTCCAGGGCTCCCCCAGAGGGACCCGCACCTGTTTATGAAAGTTAACTGTGGAACAGGGGAGGGAAACACTCAAGCGTCTCGAGAATGACAAGACACTCGCCTCAAATGGATGCCAAGTTCTTTTTTGAGACGGAGTCTCACTCTGTCGCCCAGGCTGAAGCGCAGTAGTATGATCGTGCCATTGCACTCCAGCCTGGGCGACAGGAATGAAACTCCGTCAAGAAAGAGAGATAGAGTGGAAGGAAGGAGGGAGGGAGGGAGAAAAGGAAGGAAGGAAGGAAGGAAAAGGAGGAAAGAAGGAAAGAGAAAAGAAATACCCGATGCCAGGCACAGTGGCTCACCCCTGTAATGCCAGCACTTTGGGAGGCCAAAGAGGGAGGATTGCTTGAGCTCAGGAGTTCGAGACCAGCCTGGGCAATGTGGTGAGACCCCCATCTCTACAAAAAACACAAAAATTAGCCAGGCATGGTGGCACACGCCTGTGATCCTAGCTCCTTAGGAGGGTGACTTGGGAGGATTGAGCCCAGGAGGTTGAAGCTGCAGTGAGCCGAGGTCACACCACTGTACTCCAGTCTGGACAACATAGCAAAGCCCTGTCTCACCAAAAAAGAAAAAAAAAAAAACCCTAAGACTGGGTCATTTATAAAAAAGAGGCTTTTTTTTCTTTTGAGACGGAGTCTCCTCTGTTGCCCAGGCTGGAGTGCAATGGTGTGATCTTGGCTCACTGCAACCTCCACCTCCCGGGTACAAGCAATTCTCCTGTCTCAGCCTCCTGAGTAGCTGGGATTACAGGCGTGTGCCACTACGCCCGGCTAATTTTTTTTTTTTTTAGACGGAGTCTCGCTCTGTTGCCCAGGCTGGAGTGCACTGGCCCAATCTCGGCTTACTGCAACCTCTGCCTCCTGGGTTCAAGAGATTCCTCCGGAGTAGCTGGGATTACAGGCATCCACTACCACGCCCAGCTAATTTTTTGTATTTTAGTGGAGACGGAGTTTCACCATGTTGCCCAGGCTGGTCTCAAACTCCTGACCTCGTGATCCACCTGCCTTGGCCTTCCAAAGTGCTGGGACTACAGGCGTGAGCCACCGCTCCCGGCCTACTTTTGTATTCTTAAGAGAGGCGGGGTTTCTCCATGTTTGTCAGACTGGGGTGCAACGTTTTATTGAGTGGAGGTAGCGCTCAGCAGATAGGAGAAGCCAGAACGGGATGGAGTGGGCGGGTTTCCCTCCGGAGTCGGATCGCTGAGCAGCCTGGGCTCTCCCGACCGCCCCGGGCAAACTCCACCTCCTTTCGCCTACAGTGGCCACCGGGAGCGCCCGCATGCCCCGCCCTCCCACGCCCTCTCCCCGTCCCGCCCACGTGTCTTCTTCCGCCTACGTGTAGCTCTCCAAGTCCGGCCACTTGTGTCGGCCTGCGGCCTACGAGTGTCTCGAGGATTTTATAGGCACAAGCTGGGGGCGTGGCAGGCCAGGGTGGTCTTTGGAAAACAACATTTGGGCAGGAAAACACAAATCCCTGTCCTCACTTAGGTTTGTGGGTAAAGGCGGTGGAGGGGGGAATCCCTAGCCAGGGTCCACGCCCTTCTTTACCCATCACTTCCCTTCCCCTTCATGAGGAGCAGGAAGTAGCAAGTACTTTTTTTTTCAACGTACCCACGGACACTAAGGGAAAAGTACTTGAGATGTCTTAGTGAGACAAGTCAGAAGGTGGGAGATAAACCCTCACAAAAACTCAGAGGCCCCCTCACCTCAGGGAAGGTTCTGGCAGGGATGGGGGGGGGGCAAAGGTTTCGTGCAGGTGATAATTATTGTCTTTTTAATGTTATTTGCTATATTTTTTATGGGGGGGGGTCTTGCTATGTTGCCCAGGCTGGTCTTGAACTCCTGGCCTCCAGCCATCCTCAGCTGAGTGCTTTTCTGTGACAGTGAATGCTCAGGAACCACAGCCAGGATACTAAGGCGGGAACCAGGGGCTGGAGGTGGGGTGGCTTCTCCTTTGTACCCCTTTCCCCCCTGGCCTGTTTCTTAGCCCTCCAGGGAGGAACGCTTCTGCGGGGGATGCAGCCATGATTCCTTGGAAGGAGAAGTTGAGCGTGGCCATGCTGAGCTCTTGCTGACCCCATCCACAGGCAGAGCAGCGCGGTGGAAGAGGGGAGATCCCCGGGCTGAACCGCTGGATGGAAGGCGCTGCTGGGCGCATTTCAGGGAACACTGTTTTACAGTGCAGAACGCTGGATATAACATCACTAAATGCAGCATTTTGTGTTCAGAGCCGGCGGGAACAGTGATTCCTGCACAAGGTTCATGAAAACCTGGGGAGACTCAATACTGTAATCTAAAAGGATCTCATCTAATCTAAAAGGATCCCTTCTAATTAGAAAGTTTCGTCTTCTCCTGCACGGGAAGGGTGCACGGAAACACGTCATTTAGAACATCCTGGGCGCTAACATCCAGGTATCGGTGCCACTTCTCTGTATGAGTCCAAGGAGGCCGAGACCGCCCGGCTGTGGTTTCGAACCCGTGGCAAGGGCGCGCGGCCGGGGGAGGAGCGCGGGCTTCGCGTTCCGTGTTGTCTGGCCCGGCGCGGCCGCCGTAGCGGGGAGGGCCCGAGCTACGGTGGCCGCGGGGCGGCGGCGGCCATCGGACTCCGTGGGGCCCGGGCCGGCGGCGCCATGGGCAACCTGTTCGGCCGCAAGAAGCAGAGCCGCGTCACGGAGCAAGACAAGGCCGTCCTGGTGAGGCCCGGGGCCGGCGCCGGGGCCGGGGCGAGCGGGAGGCGGGAAGGGCCCCGCGGCCTCGGCCCCCCCGCGGTCGGGTGGGGAAACTGAGGCGCGGCGCGCAGCCCGGCCGCTTGGCCGCTCCGCCCTGCGCTCCTCCTCGCCCGCGGGGCCTCGGGCCGGGGTCTCCTGCGCGGCGCGGTGGCTGCTGACCCCGCCTGGGCCCGCGCGTCCGCCTCTGCGAGCCCCGCCGGGGTGGGCGCGGCCGGTGGCTGCGGGATTCGGCGCCGGCGTTCGGGGGTCCCCGGCTCTCCTGGAGTCGCCGCCGCCGCCCCGGCCCCGGCCCCGGCCCCGCGGCTCCTGTGCCCCCGGGTGCCCCGGGCCGGAGCCGCCGCGGCGGGGACTGCAGGGAAGCCCGCCCCGGTCCGAGGAGCGCCCGCCGGGGTCCCGCAGCGCCTGGGTGCGGGTCCACCCTGTTTTGCGCGCTTGTTTGCGGCGGCTCCGGACTGACCCCCCGCGCCTGCTCCGGCAGCTCCGATGTGAAAGTGAGCTGTGGGAGGAATCGCCTGGCATGCCACGGACACGGCGGGTTGAGGATAGTCCTTTTTTTAACAAGATAAACGTGTCGGGAAAGGGACCCCGAAATGGGAGCAGGGCTAACTTTTTCGGATGCTTTCTTTTCTAAATTTTCTGAAACAGAAATGGGTTAATTTTATACTAAAAGAGAAGCGAATGGAGATGGAAGAGGGGATCTTACCTTGGCATCGGAGCCCATCAGCTGTGAAAAGAAACAGCGGTCACTTTTGTCCCTAGAGAAGAGGGGCGCCGCGCTGGGCACGCCCAAGCTGCCTGCAAGACAGCTGGGCCCAGCCTCCACCTTCTTTGGCAGCCCCAAGGCGCTTCCTCCCTCCGTCTAAGGACTCGGCTCCGGTTTCCCTTCAAGCAGCGCTTTGCCCTTGCCAAGGGTCCCTGTGGGCTCTGAGCTGTGCAGATCCGTGTTCCCGGCTACCGTAGGCCCCCCAGGATTTCGGGCACTTGGGAACAGCGTCCTTACCACACAGTAGCACAAGTGGTTGCTTTTTTCTGTTTCCCTGATCACAGGTGGAGTCCGTGCTGCCTGTGACCCTCCGCTGAGACCTGACTTTACAGCAGGGCAGCCTGGCCATACCTGCCTGCCTTTGGCTCCTGGGTCTCCCCAGCAGTGGGGCTGGGCAGGGGGCACCTTTTCCTGTAGCAGTGAGAGGACCCACAACTTTTGGCACTGGGAAGGGGAGCCTCCTGGGTGGAGGGAGCCGGGAATGAGCCCTCTCAGGTAGAGGGAGCACTCACTTGCCATGAGGAGTCTTAAACATGTGGCCAGGTCCTGACTGAGCTGATGCCCCTCCGCCTCCTGCCTTAAGGCCCTGATCCCTGTGCCTGCCTGGGCTCAGCACTGTTGGCAGTGATGACATTTGGAAAACTTACGGGCCTGATGGGGCAGGACGAGCTGAAGTTCATTCCTCAGTGGCCAAGCGGCCTTTCTGGGGCAGTGCACGGATGGGAGGCAGTCAGCGGGTCTGCAGGGCACATCACCACGTGTGTGTCCCTGCAGGTGGGTGGCCGGCAAAGGGACAGCTGAAGCCCAAGGGGAGAAGCTGGGGGGTGTCCGAGCCCTAACCTGGCCATGTGGGCACTTGAGTGCTCGCCATCTGCGTGTTCTCTATTGAGTCCAAACCTCTGAGGTCCTGGCAGCTGCTCCCTGGCTTGAGCCCTGAGCATCACACTGCTGGCAGGCAGCCTCCAGAGCAGCCCCACAGCAATGCTGCGGTGGTCCTCCCCATCCCTGTGGTGGGCTGTGGGGTCTGGGTGACTCTCTGGTGGGACTGTCCCATGTGTGGAAGGACGTGGAGCAGTGTCCCTGGCTTCCACCCCCCAGATGTCTCCAGCCAGCGCCACCTGTCCCCTGGGAGATAACCCTGCCCCATGAAAGACACTTGTGGAGGCTTCCACGTCCGGCGCTCAGTGGCACGGCCAGGGCACGCAGCGTGGCTGGGTGACACCAGGCCTGCTCTCTCTTGGCAGCAACTGAAGCAGCAGCGGGACAAGCTGAGGCAGTACCAGAAGAGGGTCGCCCAGCAGCTGGAGCGTGAGCGCGCCCTGGCCCGGCAGCTGCTGCGGGACGGCAGGAAGGAGTGAGCGGGCCCCGGAGCGTGGGCGCCTTGTTGGCTGGGGTTGGGGGCCTGGGCAAGGTCACAGTGGGTCACTCTCGGGCTTCCCTCTGCAGACGGGCCAAGCTGCTGCTCAAGAAGAAGCGATACCAGGAGCAGCTCCTGGACAGGACGGAGAACCAGATCAGCAGCCTGGAGGCCATGGTAGGTGGCAGGTGCTTCACCCTGGGGCGCAGTGCAGTGGGAGGCAGCTCGCCCAGCTGCAGGGACCTGGGAACTTCTCCCGATAGCTGAAAGCACCTCCTCAGATGCCTTGGACTGAAGCTGACCCGGCAGTGGGGGCGGGCCTGGAATCCAAGGGGAGTCTGCCAGGAAGCTTATGGTCCTCAGGGGCTGAGGGCAGGGGGGCTCTCGCAGGACTGAGGTCAGAAACGCTGGGCCACTCCTGGGTGGTGTGGGCAGATCAGGGGTCTGCATGGGGCACTGAGTGTCCCTGGTATTAGGGACCCAAGTGGCGTGGTTGTGCTCTTTGATAATCAGAGCTACTAACAAGCAACCAGCACCTTCTGCAGTGTCTCCCCAGCACCGTCCCAGTCCTGTACATCCCCACCTGGCAGTGGAGAGGACAGGGAGGAGCAGGGGTTGGGTTCGTCCTCACGCCCAGAAGCACGTGTTCAGCAGGGGTGTCATCCTGAACCCTGCCCCTGGGCTGGGAGGAGGGCACGCCAGATCCTCAGCGCCTGAGCCTGCTTGGTGTCCTTTTCAGGTTCAGAGTATTGAGTTCACCCAGATCGAAATGAAGGTGATGGAAGGGCTGCAGCTGGGAAATGAGTGTCTGAACAAGATGCACCAGGTGAGGCTGCAGGGTGGGGCGTGGGGGAGTGGGGAGCCCACCAGGCGAGGCTGCAGGGTGGGGCGTGGGGGAGTGGGGAGCCCACTAGGTGAGGCTGCAGGGTGGGGCGTGGGGGAGTGGGGAGCCCACCAGGTAGGGCTGCAGGGTGGGGTGCGGAGGGGTGGGGAGCCCACTAGGTGGAGCTGCAGGGCTGAGGTGTGGGGGAGTGGGGAGCCCAGCAGTGCTGGAGTTGGGGAGAGGGTGGGGAGCTTGTCCCATGGTGCTTGTGTCAGACACAGGGCAAGAGCCTGGCAGGGGAGATGTGTCGGTGCTGCCTGGCAGGCAGGCAGGGAGGCAGTGACCCGAGGGTGGGGTGCAGCACAGGCTGGGAACTATAGGAACTGGGTCCCCAGGCGCCGAAGTGACATAGAGGGGAAGTCTGAGGGTGAGGAGGGGGCTGGCAAACTAATCATATAAGGCTTCCTGGAGGCTCACGCCTGTAATCCCAGCACTTTGGGAGGCTGAGGCGGGAAGATCACTTGAGGACAGGAGTTTGAGACCAGCCTGGCCAACCTGGTGAAACCCTGTCTCTACTGATGATACACAAATGAGCCAGGCGTGGTGGTAGGCACCTGTAATCCCAGCTACTCAAGAGGCTGAGGCAGGAGAATCGCTTGAACCAGGAGATGGAGGTTGCAGTGAGCCAAAATTTGTACTCCAGCCTGGGCAATAAGAGCAAAACTGTCTCAGAAAAAAATGAAAATAAAAAAAAGGCGGCCGGACACGGTGGCTCCCGCCTGTAATCCCAGCACTTTGGGAGGCTGAGGCGAGCAGATCACAAGGTCAAGAGATCAAGACCATCCTGGCCAACATGGTGACACCCTGTCTCTACTAAAAAAATACAAAAATTAGCTGGGCGTGGTGGCATGCACCTTTAGTCCCAGCTACTTGGGAGGCTGAGGCAGGAGAATTGCTTGAACCTGGGAGGCGGAGGTTGCAGTGAGCCGAGATCGCGCCCCTGCACTCCACCCTGGTGCCTGGCGACAAAGCAAGGCTCTGTCACAAAAAATAAAAAAAGGCTTCTTGGAGGAGGTGAGTACCAGCCTTGTCTCAGGCCGGGCATGGACGTGAAGCCCAGCATGGCCACGCCGCATTCCCCCACCGACCTCATCACACTGCTGACGTGGGGCCAGTGGGTGGAGCTGGTTGGAGAGCTGGGGACTTGCCTGGCGGGAGGTCTAGCTGTGCCACTCTTCTGAGTGTCTGGTGAGTCCCAGTGGTGTGTGCCAGTCAGGCACAAGTGGCCCTTTGACCTTGCCACTCAAAAGAAATCAAGTCACCTGCCCAGAATGTTCTACTTTTTGCTTATTTATTTTTATTTATTTATTTATTTTTGAGACACGGTCTCACTCTGTCACCCAGGCTGGAGTGCGGTGGCACAATCTCAGCTCACTGCAACCTCTGCCTCCCTTGTTCGAGCAATTCTGCCTCAGTCTCCCAAGTAACTGGGACTACAGCCACACACCACCCTGCTCAGCTAATTTTTGTATTTTTTAGTAGAGACAGGGTTTTGGCCCCATGTTGGCCAGGATGGTCGCCATCCCTTGACCTCATGATCCACCCGTCTCGGCCTCCCACAGTGCTGGGATTCCAGGCGTGAGCCACGCGCCTGGCCCCTTTGGCTTATTTTTACCTGTGGCTGTGAGAGCTGACTCAGATGTGAGAAGGGCCAGCGGGCATCAGAGCAGTGCAGTGCAGCCTCTGAAAAGACTCATCAGACGGCTCCTGTGGCCTCGGGACAGGGCCATGCCTGGGACACACATGGCCTGGCCTCATTTGAACAGGGACAGGAGCTGGGCGTGGTGGCACGTGCCGAGTCCCAACTACTGGGACGGGTCGCTTGAGCCCAGCCTGGGCAACACAGCAAGACCTTCTTTCTAAAAAAAATAAGAAAACAGAGCTGGGCACAGTGGCTCATGCCTGTAAATCCCAGCACTTTGGGAGGCTGAGGCAGGCAGATCATGAGGTCAGGAGTTCAAGACCAGCCTGGCCAACACAGTGAAACCCCATCTCTACTAAAAATGCAAAAGATGAGCTGGACATAGTGGCAGGTGCCTGTAGTCCCTGTAGTCCCAGCTACTGGGGAGACTGAGGCAGGAGAATCACTTGAACCCAGGAGGCAGAGGTTGTAGTAAGCTGAGATTGCACCACCGCGTTCCTGCCTCAGTGACAGAGCAAGAGCCCGTCCCAAAAAATAATAAAAGAAAAACAGAGAGATGAGGCCGTGGCCCAAGGGCCCAGGTGGTCTCCGTTGGGGTCCACCACTGGCCCCCCTGACAGCGTCAACACCCCCATCCACAGGTGATGTCCATTGAAGAGGTGGAGAGGATCCTGGACGAGACACAGGAGGCCGTGGAGTACCAGCGGGTAGGTGGCACCCTGACCGGCCTGCCCCTACTTCGGGAACGCACAGGGCCACTCTCGAGGGCCAAACTGTCCCACACCCTACAGCAGCCACCTTCTCTCAAGGGGACGAGACCCAGCCACAGGCTGCCTCCTTTCTCACGAGGGGCTGCCTCCTCGCTGCTCTGACCGCCACCCATCCTTTTGCAGCAAATAGATGAGCTCCTGGCGGGAAGCTTCACTCAGGAGGATGAAGACGCCATCCTGGAGGAGCTGAGCGCAATCACTCAGGTGACGGCCCCCAGGACTGAGTGCGGTCACTCGGGGGATGGGACGGGACCCCCAGGACTGAGAGCAGTCACTCAAGCGATGGGACCCCAGAGCTCAGACCCCCAGGAATCTCCTGCCTGTGGTGATACCGCATGTGTGTCCCTTAAGCAAACGGTCTGGGGTTTGCGACTGGTTTTCCTGCCTGAGGTGCCTCAGTTTTCAGGGTTGCTCACTTGATGGTCTGGTGCAGGCAGGCTGGCCCATGCCCTGGACGGAGCGGGGATGCTGGGCCTTCTGGTGCCTCAGCCCCTTTCTGTCCCCGGCTGTCACAGATGAGGTGCTTGATCCGTGGGCTAGCTTTCCCCAGCCGTGACTGCGGACTCACATCCCACACAGGCCCTCGCTACGGGGGCTGCGTCCTGGCTCCATGCTCACATCCAGGCTCTGGGTCTGCATTCACTCCCCAAAAAGGGGTTGTCCCTCTCTGGGCCACTGCCTCAGTGTACCAGATTCGCCCTGTGCCCCCAGAGCCGGCCTCTGCCCCAGCCCTGCTGCCGGCTGCCCCATCGCTCTGGTGCTGTGGTGCTCTGAGCCCACCTGCCTGCTCAGTTACTTTCTCCTGAGGGTCCAAGTCCTCGGGGGCCTCCGGGGCAGGCCAGCTGAGAGGCGGAAGCACCCGTGGTGGCTCAGGCAGCTGAACTCACTGGGACAGTGTGGTACCATGGCCCACCCTGCAGTTGTGGACACCAGGTGACCTGGGTGTCTGTGTCATCCCCCGGTTCCTGAGAGCCAGGGTCTCTAGGGCACGCCCAAGACGTGGCCTCTTTCTAGCCCTCAGGGCCCAGGGCCTGTTGGGAGGCACCCCCGTGGCTGTGGCTGCATCATACTTGGGGAATTCTGGTGGTGCCAGAAGCCGGGGCGGGAGCAGACTCGGGTCTCCTGAGCAGCGGGTTCCTGTCGCTTTAACTCCGGCCGACAGCGTCTGACTGGTGGGAATCCATGTCCTCTCTGGGGGAGGCCCAGGCAACCCAGGGAGACCTGTCACCTGCTCACGGCCTTGCCCTTTGCTTCTTGCAGGAACAGATAGAGCTGCCCGAGGTTCCTTCCGAGCCCCTTCCTGAGAAGATCCCAGGTATTTCCATGCCTGATCCTTTCAAGTGTTTGGAATTCACAGGCGAGGAGAATCCCAGCCCTTCCCACTTGGAGAGGTCGTCCGGCCTTCCTGGCCACGGGCGAGCCCTGCGCACCTGGCTGTGTGGCTCGGGGCGTGCATGCCTGGCCTCGGGGTCGGCCTTGGGTCTCCCAGGGTTTGGGTAACTGGCTAACCTCGCAAGAGAGCCATGCCCCCTTCAAAGAGGCACATCCAGAAATGAGAACTGGGGACAGGTGTCTTTAGCAGCACGAGCTCATTCCTGGCTAGACCCAGGATTCATCTGAAATGTCACAGCCAGGGATGGCTGTCCCCGCGAAACCATTCAGCACAGCCCCCAGCCTGCCCTCTGGGAACCTGCCTTAGAATCGTCTGTCCACGTTTGTTCTGTTCCTTTACCCATCTTTGGGTCCCGCTGGGAGGGGTGGCGCTTTCCGGTCGCACTGTCCTGCGTCCCGACCCTGTCTGTCAGCACCATCAGCTTCCTGTTTGTCACCTGCCTCCCCCAGAGCTGGGCACTCCCTTCCCTAGTACGAAGCCCCAGTGCTGGCCCTCGCCACCCCCATGGCCTCGTCCCTCTCTGGAGGTCCCTGCCTGTGGGTCTTCGGCCTCGTCCCTCTCTGGAGGTCCCTGCCTGTGGGTCTTCGGCCTCGTCCCTCTCTGGAGGTCCCTGCCTGTGGGTCTTCGGCCTCGTCCGTCTCTGGAGGTCCCTGCCTGTGGGTCTTCGGCCTCGTCCGTCTCTGGGGGTCCCTGCCTGTGGGTCTTCGGCCTCCTCCCTCTCTGGAGGTCCCTGCCTGTGGGTCTTCGGCCTCGTCCATCATCTCTGGAGGTCCCTGCCTGTGGGTCTTCGGCCTCGTCCGTCTCTGGAGGTCCCTGCCTGTGGGTCTTCGGCCTCCTCCCTCTCTGGAGGTCCCTGCCTGTGGGTCTTTGCATGTCATCAACATTTCTGTTTCCTCCACAGAGAAAGTCCCTGTCAAGTCCAGGCCGAGGCAGGCGGACCTGGTGGCAGCTTCATAACGTGGCCTCCTCTGGCGGGACTCACAGGGATGCCCCGGGTACTGTGGCCCACAGAGCGTTTGGGTCGTGGCCAGCCCCTGACCGGGTACCCTGGAGCCCGGTGCCATGGTGCTGAGCAGAGCCGCTGCCACGCAGGCACACGCAGGAGGACTCCAGAGCGTCTCCTGGCACTCGGGCGCCACTGGCCTGCTCTCATCTCCGGATGGCACCCTCGGCCGAGCCCAGCTTCTGCCGGCTGTGACTCTTCTGGTGGCCTGGGCCTGACACCCCTGGTGCTGTTCCCCGCAGCCCCAGCCCCGTGTGGCTCGCGCACTGCTGTGGGGAAGATGCCTCCAGACCTTGGGGTCCCCGCGCGCCCTCTTTCCCCTGCTGCTCCCGTTAGCTGGTGCAGGCTTCCGTGACGGGCTTCCTCCCTTGGCCTGGCTTCCTGGCTCGCCTCAGCTTCCCTGCCTGTGGGGGGATCCCCAGGAGACCAGCATGTGCTGAACCTCTCCATGCCCCAGATACCCACCTTCCCGTTTGAAGGTGGTGGGCCAGAGGCATTCTTGCTGGATTGATGACTCCCGGAGCCCTGACTTCACCCCTCCACTCATGGCTCTGACTTCACCCCTGCTGCTCATGGCTCTGCCCACGGGGCTCAGACCTGCTGAGAGAGGACCTCTGATGCTCAGGAGATGCCACCCGGGCAAGTGCAGCATCCGAAGTTTGTCTGTGGGGGTCCCTGTGGTGGGGGCTCGTGGAACTGCGTGACCTGGGACCCTCCTGCCCTGCGGGCCCCTGAGCCACCAGCAGCCAGGACAGGAGGCTGTGGGGCATAGTGTGACTTCTTGTTCCCGAGGCTGGTTTGGTTATGAGGCGATCTCACTGGGGCCACCCCTACCCGTGGAAAGCCACGAGGACAAAGGGAGCCGCCACCTCGACCCCCAAACAGGCCGGCCTGTATTAAAGTTGGCCCTGCACACCCACTGCCTCGTGGACTTGAGCGCAGTGGGCACCCGGGCGTGGCTCCCTGTGTGGAAATGTGGTCGGGTTGTGTGTGGCCCTTCTCCCACGGTGACCCTGCCCTAAGCCCAGCCTCTTGACCTACGTGGGCATGCTCACAGGAGGGCAGCTGCCCGGCCAGGCCAAGCCTGGGCTCTGCACACGTGAGATGGAGCCTCGGCCCTGGTGGCCACCTCTGGGCAGCTGCCCTCTGCGACAGCCAGGGTGCCACTCTGGACACATCTCCCTCAAGGGACACCGGCTGTCTCTCTCCCTGGAGTAGCTTCGTGTGATCCTGGGTCTGCGGGCGGCAGTCATCCGAAGGATGCAGGCAGTGTGGTGCCCCCAGAGGGCGGCGGGTTTGGGGTCCTGGTGTCCAGGTGGGAATCTTGATGTCCAGGGAACATGCTCCACACCCCACTCCAGTGGGGTTGCCGGCCCTGCACTGCTGGGTCTCGGGTCTGAAGAAGCTGAAGATCCAGGTTTGTAGGAAAGTCATCTTTCCCTGCGTAGCAGTGGCCCTCCTGCAGTGTGCATGTCAGCTGGGGGCGACGGGGTCTTCCAACCACCCTTGCGGGTATTCTGCAGAAAATTAGCTGGCTGGGGCTCCCTCTGTGTGTCCCCAGGACTGCCCGGCATCCTGGAAGGCGTCTCGATGAGGCTCCAGCCTCATGACATACTCCCTGCAGCAGTGCGCCCCAGGCTCGTGGAGCCCCAGCTGCATGGAGGGTACCAGGAGCCTGCATTAGGGAGCCGCAGGCGTGACTGGATGGGCCCTGGCTACACTGAGCCCCAGGCCTCGGTCGTAGCCTCTCCACACCCTGCCTGGGGGGCGGACCCCTCCCTTCCCTCTCCCTCCCTGAGAACCCAGGGGCCTCTGCCGGAGAGACTGGGTATTCTGGCAGCATTTTGTGGTGGGATTCTGCTCTCAGCCGTAACCGGAGCAGCTGTCCACAGTGGCCTCCCCCTTGTGCCAAGTTCCTTGTCAGAGCCCAGGAGGCCATCTAGGGAACACCAGCGACCATCTGTCTTGCGCTGCAGGGCTGGCGGCGGCGTGGGGTCCACGTTCCCTCCTACTGTCCAAGAAGTGAGAGCCTGAGTACTCATCAGCCTTGTTCCTGAACAAGTTCCTCCCTGGACCTCGCAGGGGTCTGCCCTGACAACCCAGAGCAACCTGGAGCCAGTTCCCAGCCCTGGCACTGGGGTGACCTGGCTGGCCAGCTCCCGGTTCTGGCGGGCTGGTGGCTGCTCGTCTTGCCAGCAAGGCACAGAGCCCAGTGCTGGCCGGAGCCTGACCAGCCTGATCTCCTAATCTAGGTTGGGGACCTAGGGCCAGGACAATCACAAGTGAAACAAATCAAGAGTGGAACCTTGGGCTGGAGCTGGTGTCCTGCCAGAGATGCCTGGGGGCTGGGCAGTGTGGAGAGAGGACTTGGAGGGGAAGGAGAGGCTGCAGAGGGCAGGGACTCACACACGGTGAGTGGCTCAGAGAGTTGGGGAGGGGCTGGAAGAGAGGCATAACCAGCAGCAACCCAGGCTCCGAGAAGCATGGGGCATAATGGGGACATGGTGCCTTTGTCTTCAGAGGCTGCAGACACTGTTGCTGGAAGGCACACTTGGCCGTGGTGCTGGCAGTGTGGCGGTAGAAATGTGTGGGACAGAATGGAGGGCCGTCGTGGACAGGATGGGGCCCCGACCCCTGTGTGCCCGAGCTCGCCCGGCTCCCGCGCAGAGTAGGTACTCAGGGAAGAAAGATTTGCCCCAGACTCAGATCCCAACCTGTGGCTGGCTTGGCCGTGGAACCCTTTGAGTCCTGGTTTCTTCAAACGTGAAATCTTGGGGTGTGGCCTTGGGGGCTCTTCCAGCTCTGAGTCCACGTCTGTCGTCTGCTTGTAAAGTGTTTGCACCTGTTGGCTCTTCATGGTCTCCCAGGGACTCAACTTTAGAAACCCTTGGTCTGTTTTGTGTTGCTGTCACAGAATGCTTGAGACCAGGTAATTTATAATGAAGGACTAGCTCACAGCGCTGGAAAGGTGCCGGCATCCGGCAAGGCCCGCCTAGCTGTGCTATCACGTGGGGAAGGCAGGAGAGGGCCAACTCGCCCATTTACAACAGCACCCTTCCCAGCTGTTAGAGTGCAGCCCTCCAGGCCTGACCGCCATCTAAAGGTCCTGCTCTCAATACTGTCACGAAGGCAAATTTCAACAGGTTTTGGAGGGACAAGCATTCAAACCATAGCAGAAACTGTGGAAGGAATAATTACCACCTTTAATAAGATGACCATGGTAATTAAAGAAACCCAAGTGCAGCCATGACCCATTTTACATCCTCCTGGAGAGAACAGTGGGGCCTCTGGTGCTTGCTGGGCAGCATCCAGCGGCCACTCCAGGTGGCCTGCAGACAGATGCTCAGAGCAGCGCTGATAGTTTGGGGTTTTGGAGGCTTTTTGTTTTTTTGAGACACGATCTTACTGTTGCCCAGGCTGGAGTGCCGTGGTGTGATTATGGCTCACTGCAGCCTGGAACTCCGGGGCTCAAGTGATCCTCCCACCTCAGCCTCCCGAATAGCTGGGACTATAGGCGTGTGCCACCACATCCAGCTAATTTTTATTACTTCTTGTGGAGACAGGGTCTTGCTATTTTTTTTTTTTTTTTAAAGATCATACTGGCAAACAAGTTAAAGATTTGATGTACTGTAATTTCAGCACACGGGGATTCGTGTAACCACTGCTGCAACCTTCCATCACCCCTGGAACCCCCTCCTCCAGCCCTTCAGGGTTGCCGCTTTTCCCCCACCCCTGCCAGCCCCTGGTTACCACGGATCTGCCCTCCAACCCATAGTGTTTTTCCAGGAATGTCACATCAACAGCAGCAGACCATGGTTCACCTTTCTGGCGTCTTTCTCTCCGCACAAAGTCTTTGTCCCTGTGAAGTTGTCATGTGCCAAACGCTTGTCCCTTTTTTCTGCTGGGTAATACTCCTGGTGCCACTGACCCTGCTAGTCCGCCATGCACATCTGGCTGGTTTCACTGGCCGTGAGCAGAGCTGCTAGGGACATTGCCACAGGGCTGAGAGCAGAGTTTCCTCTCTCCGGTGACCCTGAGCTGTGCCTTTCTCACACACCCGCCTCCCGAGACCCCAGGTGCTCTGCAGGGTCAGGGGTGGGGGTTCTTCTCATTATTTCAGCATTGTGGCCCCTGGACCTGCTGGCGGGCCTGACAGGGCACCGGCACTGGCAGACCATGGGACCCCAGTCGCCCCCGCCTGGCCTCGGCTCCCCACCCGGAAGTGGGGCTTCCCCCCCCACAACCTCAAGTAAAGACGCTTCTGGAAGGAGGAGCGCCCCGGGACCCAGCCAGCCCAGCCCTTCCCTAGGGAGTACCACAGGAAGCACGTGGTGGCGCATGGGCAAGGGCTGGGACCGCTGCTCCCCCACCACCCCTCTACCACCGCCCCAGCCCTCCCTGGCAGCGGCTGGACCTGGCTGCAGGGGAGCGGGACCGCCTTCCCCGGGATCACCAGGAACCACTTGGCTCGTTCCCTGGGAATCTGCAGTCCCAGCCCCAGCGCTCCCGAGCGACCCGGGACAGCCTCTCGCTGTCTGCAGAGGACCCCTGGGTGAGCCCCGGTGTGGACTCAGGGGAGAGCACCCAGTGATCTTGCGAGAGAAGCGAGCAGCCAGGCAGGAGTAGTGGGGGCAGCCAGCCCCGGCAGAGAGGGGTGTGGGGAGTGCAACAAGCTGTCCCTTCCTACAGCGGCCCCGCGGTTGAAGACTGGGTTTGGTTTGAGTTTGGGTTTCTCTCTTGTGGCAACAGTTCTATCGAGATATTACTCATCTGCCGTCCTACTCACTTATTTTAAGAGTACGCTTCCAGGGTCCTGTGTATCTTGACAAACCGGCTACCATCCCCACAGCCAATTTCAGAACATTTTCATCTCTTCAAAAGAAACCCTGTACGCTTCAGCCGTCACCCTTCTGGGTCCCCATCCCTCCCGCCCTAGGCAGCCGCGCACTGTCCTCAAAGTCCTCTGTGCTGCACTGCCGTGTGGGGGGAATCAGTGCCATGGGGCCTATTGTGACTTTCACCTCACAGGCTTTCTGGGTTCACCTGTGCAGTTGTATGAACCAGTAGTTTGTTGTTTTTTTTTTTTTTTTTTTGAGTTGGAGTCTCGCGCTGTCGCTCAGGCTGCAGTGCAGGGGCATGATCTTGGCTCACCGCAACCTCTGCCTCCCAGGTTCAAGTGATTCTCCTACCTCAACCTCCTGAGTAGCTGGTATTACAGGTGCCCGCCACCACGCCCAGCTAATTTTTGTATTTTTAGTAGACACGGGGTTTTGCCATGTTGCCCAGACCGGTCCTGAACTCCTAACCTCAGGTGATGCACCCACCTCGGCCTTCTAAAGTGCTGAGATTATAGGCATGAGCCACTGCACCTGGCTTGATATAGTTTTATTTCTTACATTTAGGTCTCTGATCCATCTTCAGTTAGTTTTTATGTACGGTGTGAGGTTGAGGTGTCTAACTTCATTCTTTTATTATGTATACATTATATATATATAGTAAGTGAAACTCTTTCTCTAAAAGTATATATATACATATATGTCTCCCGGGCTGGAGTGCAGTGGCATGATCTCAGTTCACTGCAACCTCCGCCCCTGGGTTCCAGTGATTCTCCTGCCTCAGCCTCCCGAGTAGCTGGGATTACAGGCACCCGCCACCACGCCCAGCTAACTTTTGCATTTTTAGTAGAAATGGGGCTTCGCCATGTTGGCCAGGCTGGTCTCAAACTCCTGACCTCAGTTGATCCGCCTGTCTCGGCCTCCCAACTGGACATTCACCCATGTGAAGAACGGCCACGTTTTTTTCCACAGTGGCTGCCGCTTCACACTCCCCCAGCAGCGTGTGGCGGTGCTGGGCCCTCCACGGCCTCACCAGCTCTGGTTCTTTTCTTATCGATTCTAGCCGCTCTCATGGGCACAAAGTGGAATGTCACGTCAGGCATTTCTCTGATGTCTAATGGTGTTGGGCATTTTTTCACGGGTTTTACACTGGCCCATTGTGTATCTGAGAGAAATGTCTATTTAGATAATTTGCCTGTTTTTAACTGGGCTAGTTATCTTTGTATTGAGTAATACTTTATTCGGGATACTAGACCCTTATTAGATGCGTGATTTGCAAATATTTGCACCATTCTTGGGTTGTCCTTTTTTACCTTTTGATGGTGCCCTTTGAAGCACAAAGGTTTTTAACTTTGATGAAATCCGATTGATTCTTGTTGTCCTTGTGCTTTTGGTGTCGCAGCTAAGGGACCCCTGCCTAATCCAAGATCATCAAGATCTGTGCTTGTTTCTTCTTAAGAGTTTTATATAGTTGGGCATGTGGCGCGCGCCTGTAATCCCAGCTACTCGGGAGCCTGAGGCTGGAGAATCGCTTGAACCCAGGAGGCGGAGGTTGCACTGAGCGGAGATCGTGCCATTGCATTCCAGCCTGGGCAACAAGAGCGAAACTCCATCTCAAAACAAAAAAAAAAATAGTTCTATAGTTTATTTTTACTAATGTAAATATTTTTCGGAGACGGGGTTTCACTCTTGCCCAGGCTGAAGTACAGTGGTGTGACAGTTCACTGCAGCCTCGACCTCCGTGGGCTCAGGTCATCCTACCACCTCAGCCTCCTGAGTAGCTGGGACCACAGGTGCACACCACCCAACTAGGCTAATTATTTTTTATTTTTTATGTATTTTTCTTGACACAGAGTTTTTCTCTTGTCACTCAGACTGGAATGCAGTGGCGTGACCTTGGCTCATTGCAACCTCCGCCTCCCAGGTTCAAGCAATTCTCCTGCCTCAGCCTCCCAAGTAGCTGAGATTACAGGCATCCACCATCACACTCAGCTAATTTTTGTATTTTTAGTAGACACAGGGTTTCACCATGTTGGCCAGGCTGGTCTGGAACTTCTGACCTCAGGTGATCTGCCAGCCTCAGCCTCCCAAAGTGCTGGGATTACAGGCGTGAGGCACCACGTATGTTGATTTTTGTAGAGACAGGGTGTTGCTGTGGTTGCCCAGGCTAGTACGATTTTAATTCTTTTGTGTGTGGTGGGGTGGTTGGGCAGAGTCTCTCGCTCTGTCACCTAGGCTGGAATGCGGTGGCGGGATTGGCTCACTGCAACCCCCGCCTCCTGGGTTCAACTAATTCTCCTGCCTTGGCTTACCGAGTAGCTGGGACTATAGGTGTGCAACACCACGCCCGGCTAATTTTCAGCAAAGATGGGGTTTAACTATGTTGGCCAGGCTGGTCTTGAGCTCCTGACCTCAGGTGATCCACCTGCCTTGGCCTCCCAAAGTTCTGAGATTATAGGCATGAGCCACCGCACTTGGCCTGATACAGTTTTAATTCTTACATTTAGGTCTTTGATCCATCTTGAGTTAGTATGTGTTAGTTTTGTGTATGATGTGAGATTGTGGTATCTTTTTTTTATTTTATTTTTATTTGATTATTTATTTATTTTTGAGACAAAGAGTCTCATTCTGTCTCCCAAGCTGGAGTGCAGTGGCATGATCTCGGCTCACTGCATCCTCCACCTCTTGGATTCCAGCGATTCTCCTGCCTCAGCCTCCTGAGTAGCTAGGATTACAGGCATGCACCACCATGCCCGGCTAACTTTTGTATTTTTAGTACAGACGAGGTTTCACCACGTTGGCCAAGCTTGTCTCCAACTCATGACCTCGGGTGATCCGCCTGTCTTGACCTCCCAGAGTGCTGGGATTACAGGTGTGGGCCACCGCACCCATCTTAACTTCATCCTTTTATGTGTGGGTATTCCTCTGTCCCAGCGCCATTTGTGAGAAAGACTATTCTTTCCCCGTGGACTTCTTTTGGCACCATGTGGAAACGTGCTGCCCGTGGCCGGGAGCTCCTCTCCAGCCCTCGGTTCTGTCCCACTGCTCTGTGTGTCTATTCTTACATCCTCACTGCAGCCTTGTAGTAAGCTTTGAAATCGGGAAGTGTGAGTTCTCCAACTTTGTTCTTCTTTTTCAAGATTGTTTTGGCTATTCTGGGTCCCATAAATTTCCATGTGAATTTTTAGGATAAGCTTTTCAGTTTCTGCAGAGGAGCCAAGTGAGATTTTGATGGGAGTTGCGTTGAATCTGTGGATGCGTTTTGAGAGTGCTGCCATCGTGGCAACGCTAAGTCCAGATCCGTGGATTGAGGGTGCCTTTCCGTTTATTTTGGTCTTCTTGACTTTCTTTCAACGAAGTTTTTAGTTTTCAGAGTATGAGTTTTGTTCAGTTTATTACTGTTTTATTTTTGGTGCTATTGTAAATGAAATTTTCTTCATTTCAATTTCAGGTTATTCGTTGTAAAGATACAGAAATACAACTGATCTTGTATATTCAGCTTGTCTCCCGCAGTGTCGCTGAACGTGTTTATTGGGTTTTTTTTTTTTTTTTTTTTTAGTGAAGCCCTTAGGATTTTCTATATACAATATAAGGTCACCTGCAAAGCGAGATCATTTTACCTCTTAATTTCTGACCTGGATGCTTTTCCTTTCATTTCCTTCCCTGACTGCCCTGGTTAAAGCCTCAGTACCATGTTGACTAGAAGTGGGTATCTTTACTTCACTTTTTTCTATTCTACTCCCAGCCAAAAAATTAAAAACAGGAAGAGCAAAGTTGATGCAAAGAGTAGTTCATGAAAAATTTAATCCGTTTCTTTTTCTTTCCCTTTCTTCCCGCGCCTCCCTTCTTTTTCTTGTCTCCCTTTCTTTGTAGCACAGGGCAGGGCCGGGCCAGGCTAGCAGGCCAGGGCTAGCAGGGGAGGGTTAGCAGGCGAGGGCTAGCAGGCGAGGGCTAGCAGGCCAGGGTTAGCAGGCCAGGGTGAGCAGGCCAGGGCTAGCAGGCCAGGGCTAGCAGGCCAGGGCTAGCAGGTGAGGGCTAGTAGGCCAGGGTTAGCAGGGGAGGGCTTGCAGGAGAGGGCTAGCAGGGGAGGGCTAGCAGGCCAGGGCTAGCAGGGGAGGGTTAGCAGGGGAGGGCTAGCAGGCCAGGGTTAGCAGGCGAGGGCTAGCAGGGGAGGGCTAGTAGGCCAGGGCTAGCAGGCCAGGGCTAGCAGGGGAGGGTTAGCAGGGGAGGGCTAGCAGGCCAGGGCTAGCAGGCCAGGGCTAGCAGGGGAGGGCTAGTAGGCCAGGGTTAGCAGGGGAGGGCTAGCAGGCCAGGGCTAGCAGGGGAGGGTTAGCAGGGGAGGGCTAGCAGGCCAGGGTTAGCAGAGGAGGGCTAGCAGGGGAGGGTTAGAAGGGGAGGGCTAGCAGGCCAGGGTTAGCAAGCCAGGGCTAGCAGGGGAGGGTTAGCAGGGGAGGGCTAGTAGGCCGATCGGACGAGCACACGTCTGACCGCCAGTCACTCGCAGTACCCCCATCGCTCGCGAAGGCCGGCGGCG